>JAMPIV010008851.1:0-55136 GCA_024509875.1 Oreohelix idahoensis | reverse complement strand
CACACAAACCGCCATGCAAAAATAAAACAATAAATAAAAATAAAACTATTTAAAAAGCTATCGTTATGGCGGTATTTTTGGAGGTCGGCCGGAGGAGGGATAATGGAGGGGGGGTCCATATGGGGCACATTTGTAGGTCCAGCATACAAGGGCTTCTTGGGAGTTGTTCGCTGTACAATGCGATCTCTCTGTGTGTGTGTGTTCTGTGTCTTGGATTTCACTACATTATATTGTACAGTTTCCAGTTCAAATCCAGCTGGGTTTCCGCTGAATGTTCCAATCAAATTCATTGTAGATTATGGCGAACCAATCGCTCTCTAGCACTAGAGAGGTCGGTTTGTTTATCATTACTCATCCCACGCGTATTTGAAAAATATTAAATTTAATATACACGCGTGGCCTCTTACAACAGGGATGTCATATCGTTACATAAGACTTCTGGCCGCACCTCTGTCCGTCACAATATTGTGACCGTGTTTTTCTGGCGTAATGACTCAGGGATGGTCGCTAGTCACCTGTGTTTCGCCAGACAAACAAATCTGGTTCTATTCAGCACTCCTGCCCAACACAAGCTTGGATAAACAAGCACCGTCGCTTGAAAAGATGGTCAGACAGATTATGTGATGAAATATTGTCGCTGACCGTCTAATAACCTGGCGTAACTTAACACGTCTTCGTGAAGCGTGAATGCGACACAATAAGATAAGAATTACTGCCGTAGCATATACTGCTATAGGGGAGTGGCGTGTTAGAGACTTCACGATGCTATGTCCAGCATAAAGAGTAAAATGTATGAAAGGGCAGAATGAAATGCCAAATAACAAGCGAATAATGAAGAAAAGAAGTTTACTGCCGGAGGACTGAAGGTGTGAGAGATCACACAAAAGGACAGGGACAGACATTTCGTCACATTCTGACATATCTTGTGGAAACACTCTAAAGGTAGAAGCATCATCATCCTTCTATCTGCATCTTTGCCAAGAGTAATCTTGTGTGAAGGTAGATACCTTTGAAGACCCACATTAGATGCTCTAGGTTTTGGCCATTGTTGGACCATCACTGCAGAGCACAGAAGAGACAGCCCGTGACAGTGCCTATAATCTCCTACAGCGTCGACTAGTATCAAATCCTGAAGGGAACCACTAGTGTCTGTCTGAATCCTCTAGCACGAAGAAACTCTGAAAAGTGGACAACCAGGTCGTCATTGGATGAGTCGCGTGTGTGTGTGTTTTTAAATAGAAGTTGTGCTCATCTCCAAATTTTAAAAGCGCCTGTAATCTGCTACAACCAGCCTTATGGGTAGCAAAAAAGTCTCTGTGAAGACTTTACATTTCTACACATATCTATAAGAATTATTTTCTTAGGATTAACTTGTGATGCTATCAACATGTTGTCTCAATGTGTGTCTTATCCAGCGTCAACTAGTATCAAACCTTGGAATCGGAGTACTAGTGTTTATTCTTTTGTTTTTAATTTAATATTTTTTCTCTAGGGCTCAAAGTGAGGTCTATTGACTTTATTGGGTAGAATGTGTGAACTTTAGGGATTCAACTCCGATATGATAACCAGTTCAAAAGAGCTCTTAATTGCCATTAAGAGCTCTTCAGATATATAATATGCAGAGATTAATAATACCGAAATGTTTGGGAAACTATGTATCAACAAGAGAAAGACGGAGAATGTTTATTGTAAAAAAGAGACAAAATTGTATATATACTAATTTATTTGCCGCAGACAATATCATTTACATTTCTATAGCTATAGCCTTGTAATCCACGGTATGGAATCATGTTCGAATAATTTCTTGTCATCCCCAATAACTGTACTTAGTTATTTCCCGTGTTCAGTAATATTTTATTGTTTGTTTATTTGTATGGATTATTTCCCTTCCCGTTATCACAGATGTATGAAAAATAGGATACTTTCTATCTACGCCTGCAGTATGTCCAATGTTCACATCCGTATCTACTGTTTATTCTATTAATGCTTACATTATCTTAAACGATCAAATTCGTATCTAATGATTATCGTTTGTGTGTGGAATTTGACAAAGGTTACATTCTTTGGCAGCGATTTAACTCATGGCCACGACTTGCATAAAAAAGGGATCTTTCACGCAGTAGGGGGGGGGGAAGGGGTTAAAACTTTTTGTCATTAAGTGTGATGATAAAGGGAGGGGGTAAGGGAAATTAGGAACAATATGACAAAAAATATAAAAGTCACACTCGCTTCTTTTACCAATGCTTTTTAACGTGGTGCAGTCTACCTGAATGGGAATCAGCGACAGTAATGGCCCTATCCATCATAAGGATGTTATATTGGCTTTAAAAAAGGATGGTACTACACCAGGCCAGGTCACTAAAAGACACATCAGTGCGACACACGTTTAGCACTAGGACTTAAATTCAAATCAAAGTTCATCACAGCAAACCTCTGAATAAACTCTCTTAGTGAAATCACACGTGACGGCCCATGTTCCCTAGCGTCGACAAACTATATCTAGACCCCACAACAAACGAATATCATATAGTGCAGCTTACCCTTTGCATCTTCAAATCAAAATCACACCTGGACCCTTCAACATGCATGTAACAATTGAATCTCTGTCTACTCTCCCCACTCTATCATCCAACTGGATTCACGATGCCTTCTTTTTCAATGGTTCACGCAGAACAACAATACTCCAAAATATTTTCGAACTCACCAGTAGACCACATTTCTCTCAGACATGCGAATAAATATATAGTCACGTGACTCCTCACCCCCAAAAAACAGACGTATCCTGTGACATCCAGTCATACGCTTATTGAAGCCTAGATAAATGACGTCACCATATAAGCAATTTAGGTACAAAACAACCAGAAAGATCACCAAATATGAAACTGATGATCAGACCAGACATGATGATCAGACCAGACATGTAAGGCGAAGAAGCTGAAGTTGGATAGGACACACTTTGAGAAAACTGGTTTAAAGCTTTACAAGGCAGTCCCTGCAAGAGAACCATATAAAACAAACAAAGCACAGAAATGAGAACTTGATACGAAAGTAAATTTTCCTTTTGCCGGACATAACTTCTATATTGCTTATACACTGACGTGGTTGTTCTAGACTAGTGTAAGCGCCATGTCGAGACGTGTTAATATAAACGACCATTTACGAAATAGTGCAGAGTTTGTACAGTGTGTCGTCAGTCAAAAAAGGTGAGAACCTTGCCTAGTTTATGGCAACCGCCGTGTTTTAGTGAGCCGTGATCGTAGATAAGCCTTTAGCGTAACCCGCGATAAGGTGTCACAGGACGTCATATCACAAACAATTATAAGGGGAAATGGCCCAGTTAGAAGATGGGACGGGGAGGTTTGGTTATCAACACTTCTATTTGCGTGAAAATACGTTACACTTCATGATTTAACTTGTACGTGGCTATTATCACGCGAGCCGCTATCTGCCTGATAGACTAACAGCTTTCTCGTGAAAAAAATGTGAACATACACTGCTACTGTATTTCTAGAAATTATTTTATCAGAAGTTAAATTTAGACATTTAGATACTAGTTTCTCAATTCAATAAAACGTTTTCACTGTCGATATTCCTCATATAGAATTGTCTAAATGAAACGTGAAACGAAGCGTATTCTCACTAACGTTTTCGGAAAAAGGGGGGCATTTGCACTGTGAAAACGAAATTTAACATCAATTGAAAAATAATATCCCAGTCTTTACAATATGTCTCCTGGTAGATGCGTAAACAATATTTTTTAAAAAGCAGTGGTCAGTTTGAGGCTATTTCTATCTCCATAGAGTTTTTCCAGGAATGGTACTGGTGACGGCCATATGTTCTTTCTCTGCTGCTCAAAGGTTGGGCATTTTTGAAGCAGACGTTCAACAGTCATTTTGTCTTTGCCACAGTTGCACTCGTCGAAAGTTCCTATCTTTAGTTTGTTAATTAAATAGATGATATCCTAATCTGCTGTGGCCTGTGCGGAGTCTGAAGATTACCACTTGTTCTCTTCTGCTTAGCTAGTAATATGCATCGTTTTGTGTGTGTGGCCTGGCTGCTCTGCTTCCCATTTGTTCTCGTATCTGATTCTGATAAAACTCTTTACCTGTTCAAAAGTTATAATTGTACCAGGCTGAGGTAGCTTTCCCCCTTCCTTTGCCATACTGTAAGCCTCTTTATTGCCTGGGATGTTACAATGAGATAGGATCCATTGGATCATAAGATTTGTTAATCGTTGACATAGTTTGTGGAAGTATTAAGGTCTTTGTCTTGTTGGACTGACCAGTACTGATATATAGGGGAACAACAGAAGTGATTGCGTCATTAATAGGCTGAACTGCCCATGATAAACTTCCGGTGTTATGTATAGAGGTTGGCACTAATGACCTGTCATTGAAACATCCTTTTTGGGGATGCGTAGATGGCAGGGAGGACAGTGTGATTCGCTTGCATAGCTAGGCGGTGTTGTCGCACGGAAGATCCAGGGTTCAAATCCTGGGTAAGCCACTCATGTCTGTTGTTTTTCTGTTGTCTAGTGTTCTACTTCTTTATTTCCTACGAGTGCCTTATAACATACCTTTATATTTGTTTCATATTAATTTACATAGTTTGTGGAGCACTACTCTTAGGTCATCCAGGTTTGCATTATTTTGGCTCTTCAGCGTTGCAGTTACTGACAGTGCATCCCTGAAGAAAGCAACTTGTCTCTTGATGCTTTCCCTCAGTCATTATAACCACTGCAGTAGTTTTCAAGGCCTCTGCCTCTGCTCTGATTTTACTTGAGAATTTTCCTGTTGCCTATGATAGCCTTTTTTGTGCACCAGCTCAACATAACCCTTCCACCTCCATCTTCTGTTGCATTTTTGAGGGGTACATATGTCTCATCTAAATAATTATTGATACATCGACAGCTTTAGTCGCAAATATCGATACACCCTATAATAATGGGTTCGGAAAAGGGAATAATAAACAGTTTATTTTTAATTTTTGTTTTTGTATTTATATATATATATATATATATATAAATATATATATAAATATATATATATATATATATATATATATATATATATATATATATATATATATATATATATATATATATATATGTGTGTGTGTGTGTGTGTGTGTGTGTGTGTGTGTGTGTGTGTGTGTGTGTGTGTGTGTGTGTGTGTGTGTGTGTGTTTTTATTTGTGTGTGTGCCTTTTTAATGTACCAAGACAAGATTTTAAAAGATATCCGTACATTTACTAAACACTTCTCATGTCATTTGTCAAGTGTTGCTCTGTGGCTTCATTGCACAGAACAGGTAGGTATGGAGTGGCAGTGGTGTATTAACTGAAGTCATGTGCTCCACGGTATGGAGTAAGAGCGTAAATAAATAAGCACTATTTTTGTGGTGTCTAGTTGGCAGGATGGTTAGTCACGATTCACTCCATTGGCAAGGGGGTGTTGCCATGATTGGTCCTGGCTTCGAGCCCCGGTAAGTCTATTGCCTTTGTCTTTGTTGTTTTTCTGTTGTCTAGTCTTCCACTTCTTTATTTTTTACGAGTTCCTGACATATACCTATTTATATGTGTATTGTTCATTTAGTAAAAGTACAAACGAAATTGCCATAACGATTGTTCAGCTCCATAATATAATCCTGTCCGTTTTTATTTTTTTTTAATTAAAGAAACTCAGTTCAGGCATCTATACCACATTTGAGAGATAAAATCATTATTGCAAGAGAAGTAGAGATTAGCAATTAACAAAAGAATTTACAAGAGAAAAATATGAATACTCAAAACTATTCAGCGCCCCCCGCCCTCCGGGACAAGAAGACATAAAAAAAAATTGATAAATAAAAAATCTGAAGTACTTTTTCTCAGAATACATAAAAAGCAGCAAAGATAACATGAATTATTCATACACATAGCCATCCATAAATTAAGGTTGTCATAGAGACGCATCCAATCTGGCAAACGTTGGTGAAGGAACGTTTTCTCTCACTAGCGGTCAATGTGCACTGTGTAGGATATCTCCAGGCGAAATGTTCATAAATTATTGAATAAATATACGTTTTTTTGTGCTCCATCAAGATCGTGGAACACCTACTGCACTTAGTCCCCGTGCAAAAAGAATGCATTGGTGTCCTGAAGTAATGGTTACTCACTTACTTTACTTTTTCGTCAAGAAGCGTTCAATTGGCGGAGTGGTTTGATCGCTGGCCTATCGCGGCAATGGTGCAGGGTTGGAAACGCGATGTCGTCAAGTTCTAGCTTACCCAGCTTTAAATGGGTATCTCACTCTGTTCTTGAGTTAGGGAAGGAAAAAGCAGCGAGGAAAGGACCAAGTATAGTGAAGTCTCCAACACTAAACTCTCTATGGCAGTATCTGCTATGGAACCACCTTACCGTGAAGTGTTGTGTTTAACTAGAGTTTTCGTTCTTGATCCGTACTGTGTGTCGTACTGGCTAACATGAGCCCGAGCTGCTGTATGATGACTGTTATATTGTCTGTCCATCCTGGTCTGTCCCATGCACTGACAACCAATTGTCTACAGTTTTAGGCACGTACCGGTACTTGATAGGGCTATTACAGTTTTGGTTATTGCAGCAATTTATTTTACATGTTGAAACTACGAGGCCAATGTACAACTTCTTATAACTTACTCTTGGCATTCCCCTGTTACACAAGCACGTGACAATAGTATGTGTTTTTGTTTGGGAGCCTCTATTTGAACTGTTATCTACTTACGAGCAAGTAACCCGCTAAAACACGGCAGGAAATAATTATTTTGTACTTCTCCTTCTGATGACGTCATTAATTCTCCTGTGGTCATTTTATTCATTACCAATTTCTGTGTGAAGTAAATCAATGCCACACAAAGTCTATGTGGTGCAATGCTGCTTCTCTGGCTAAAAATATAAGATGGAGAAAAGTATTCAAACGTACCCGCGTAAACTCAGCTTTATATAAAATGGAGAAAAGTCCAGAAATTTTCTAAAAAAAAACAGGCATAAATATTCCTGAAACAAACGCTATTGACAGATGGGAACAAATGCGAGTTAGTTCGATCAGCGTGCAATTTAGTTTCCAAGCCGGAATGCGCGCTTTTCCGTAAAAGGTTGTAAGTAGATGGGAATTTGTTTAGGATGGGTCACTTCGGATAATTCTATATTTCAGAACGAGCAAGTTACCCGTCAAAATATGACGGATTAGAATTATAGCGTGCGTTTTCTGCTACCTGTCATATCACAATTTCTCCTACGGTAATTCCTTTCCTTTAATTGTCACCTTCACTTGATCTTTTTAGTTAAACTTATCTAATGGATTAGCGATGTAGCCACAGAGCCAACCCTACGAACGTGACATGGGAAGAAGTCAAAGAAAACCAATAACATTGAAATTTGGCCAATCAATTAACAGCTGTTTTATCGTACCAGTTTTGTAACTGTACTAATGTCTTTTAAAGTCTTGATAAGTTAAACTGCACACGCAGCTAAAACTCTAAATAAACATTTTATTTTATTACTCCGTCTTCGAATCATTTCTTTAGGACGTATCGACTTGGACAACTCAACTGGCTAATGTATCGATAATTATTTGAGAAAATGGGACAAATATCCTCGTTGTTGTTTATTAAAGTTTTTCCTCGTTTTGGCAAGGCGCGTCCCGCTCAACCTAGTCGGTTATATTAGGGCGCATGTCCAAACATAAAAGACCATTAGGTCAGGGGTTATTAATATTTCCTCGTCAAATGTTGTTTAACCTGCTGAATTTAATAACTGAGATAATTTATCAACTATGGCAATGCATATTGTGTTGAATACTCTACTGATCAGTATGACTGCAATTTAGTTATGATCTTTATTCAATATCTAATGTTAAGAATAAATCTAAGACAGCAAACTTTGTAGTCAGTCTTTCTGGACACATTGGCTATGATGTTCTTCCATAAAATGACATGGCGAGGATTTAAAGAAAACCAGCCCTTGTATCTCAACATTTGTTGTAAATGTGCAGATATCATTTAGAATCGTGCATTGGCACACACACACACAAACACACACACACACACACGCACGCACGCACGCACGCACGCACACACACACACACACACACACATACACATACAAACACACACATGCAAAATAAACAATAAATAAAAATAAAACTATTAAAAAGCTATCGTTATTGCGTTATTTTGGGAGGTCCGCCTGGGAGGGGTGTGGGGGGAAGGGGGGGGGGGAGAGAAGAGATTTGAAGGGTCTAGGAATAAAGGCCGCTTGTCCAATGTTGTTACCACACAGTTTGCAGGCTAGGTTTTTATTTTAACACCAAATAGAAAAAAGCTAGATCTTATCGTAGTTCGAATCCGTGTCTCCAGAGTGCCGGCCACTGCTATTCGTGATATTGAATTTCTGAACACATTCTCGTGTAATCATTTAAAAATATATGTGCCTGGCATTAGTTTGAAGTTTGAGCACACGTTGTGTTCCGTTCCTTCTTTTCAAAGTTAAAAGAAGGTCAAGGTTGTTAAAGAGTAAACACTGCCGTAAAGAAGTGAATTGTTAGAGACTTTGCAATACTAGGTCCAGCATACAAGGGCTTCTTGGGAGTTGTTCGCTGTACAATGTGATCTCTCTGTGTGTGTGTTCTGTGTCTTGTATTTCACTACATTATATTGTACAGTTTCCAGTTCAAATGCAGCTGGGTTTCCGCTGAATGTTCCAATCAAATTCATTGTAGATTCTGGCGAACCAATCGCTCTCTAGCACTAGGGAGGTCGGTTTGTTTATCATTACTCATCCCACGCGTATTTTAAAAATATTAAATTTAATATACACGCGTGGCCTCTTACAACAGTGATGTCATATCGTTACATAAGACTTCTGGCCGCATCTCTGTCCGTCACAATATTGTGACCGTGTTTTTCTGGAGTAATGACTCATAGATGGTCGCTAATCACCTGTGTTTTGCCAGACAAACAAATCTGGTTCTATTCAGCACTCCTGCCCAACACAAGCTTGGATAAACAAGCACCGTCGCTTGAAAAGATGGTCAGACAGATTATGTGATAAAATATTGTCGCTGACCGTCTAATAACCTGGCGTAACTTAACACGTCTTCGTGAAGCGTGAATGCGACACAATCAGATAAGAATTACTCCCATAGCATATACTGCTATAGGGGAGTGGCGTGTTAGAGACTTCACCATGCTATGTCCAGCATAAAGAGTAAAATGTATGAAAGGGCAGAATGAAATGCCAAATAACAAGCGAATAATGAAGAAAAGAAGTTTACTGCCGGAGGACTGAAGGTGTGAGAGATCACACAAAAGGACAGGGACAGACATTTCGTCACATTCTGACATATCTTGTGGAAACACTCTAAAGGTAGAAGCATCATCATCCTTCTATCTGCATCTCTGCCAAGAGTAATCTTGTGTGAAGGTTGATACTTTTGAAGACCCACATGAGATGCTCTAGGTTTTGGTCATTGTTGTACCATCACTGCAGAGCACAGACGAGACAGCCCGTGACAGTGCCTATAATCTCCTACAGCGTCGACTAGTATCAAATCCTGAAGGGAACAACTAGTGTCTGTCTGAATCCTCTAGCACGAAGAAACTCTGAAAAGTGGACAACCAGGTCGTCATTGGATGAGTCGCATGTGTGTGTGTTTTTAAATAGAAGTTATGCTCATCTCCAAATTTTAAAAGCGCCTGTAATCTGCTGCAACCAGCCTTATGGGTAGCAAAAAAGTCTCTGTGAAGACTTTACTTTTCTAGAAATATCTATAAGAATTATTTTCTTAGAATTAACTTGTGATGCTATCAACATGTTGTCTCAATGTGTGTCTTATCCAGCGTCAACTAGTATCAAACCTTGGAATCGGAGTACTAGTGTTTATTCTTTTTTTTTAATTTAATATTTTTTTTCTAGGGCTCAAAGTGAGGTCTATTGACTTTATTGGGTAGAATGTGTGAATTTTAGGGATTCAACTCCGATATGATAACCAGTTAAATAATTGTCTAATTACCATTAAGAGCTCTTCAGATATATAATATGCAGAGATTAATGATACCGAAATGTTTGGGAAACTATGTATCAACAAGAGAAAGACGGAGAATGTTTATTGTAAAAAAGAGACAAATTGTATATATACTAATTTATTTGCTGCAGACAACATCTTTTACATTTCTATAGCTATAGCCTTGTAATCCACGGTATGGAATCATGTTCGAATAATTTCTTGTCATCCCCAATAACTGTACTTAGTTATTTCCCGTGTTCAGTAATATTTTATTGTTTGTTTATTTGTATGGATTATTTCCCTTCCCGTTATCACAGATGTATGAAAAATAGGATACTTTCTATCTACGCCTGCAGTATGTCCAATGTTCACATCCGTATCTACTGTTTATTCTATTAATGCTTACATTATCTTAAACGATCAAATTCGTATCTAATGATTATCGTTTGTGTGTGGAATTTCACAAAGGTTACATTCTTTGGCAGCGATTTAACTCATGGCCACGACTTGCATAAAAATGGATCTTTCACGCAGTAGGGAAAGGGGGGGGGGGGGGGGGGGGGGGGGGGGGGGGGGGGGGGGGGGGGGGGGGGGGGGGGGGGGGGGGTTCCAACTTTTTGTCATTAAGTGTGATGATAAAGGGAGGGGGTAAGGGAAATTAGGAACAATATGACAAAAAATATAAAAGTCACACTCGCTTCTTTTACCAATGCTTTTTAACGTGGTGCAGTCTACCTGAATGGGAATCAGCGATAGTAATGGCCCTATCCATCATCTTCTTCTTCGATCCTTAACCACCGACCGTCAAAGCAGTCAGTGGCCATCACGCATAGTGGCGTCTTGTAGGGCAACAACAAAGTGATTCCACTTTGCACGGTCGGTGGCCATCCTTCGTGCAGTGCCCCAACTCTGGTTCATTCTTTGCATCTCAGCCTCCACAGTCCTCTGCCAAGTTGTTTTTGGTCGGCCTCTCTTTCGCTTTCCTTCAGGGGTCCAAAGCATAGCTGTTCTTGTGATGGCATCGGGGTCTCTTCTGAGGGCATGACCAACCCAGCTCCAGCGTCTGCCAGCTATGATGGTATGCATGTCCTCTTGCTTGCTACGAGTAAGCAAATCCTGGCCGGTGATGGCATTCGGCCAAAAGATTCGGTGAACCTTTCCTAGGCATGCTGTGCGAAAAGAGGACAATTTTGACATTTCCCTCTCTGCGACTGTGAACGGTGGTTTGGTTTTGATAGAGAGAAAGAATGTAGAAAAATGGTATGGATGGGTTTGGTTGCAGATTATTTGTCGTTAATGAAGGGAGATAAGATGTGTAAGATTAGGCTTTGTCTTAAGGGAAGTAACTTAGAATTAAGTCCATTACATGTTTGAGTGAGTGAAAAAAAAAAAAAGTATGCACGAGAAAGTCAAGATGCGTAAACACATGTTAGGCGTGAACGAAGAATGTTAGAACGGGGTTTTGACGGAGTCTGGGGAGAGACGCACTAAGTGTAGGCAGGGAAAGGTGTTTCTCTCAAGTGTGTAGTTAGATATTGAACGTGCAGCGTAAGATTTTATATTGTTGTATAAGATATATTCGGAGCACCAAAGTGTGTGTGTAAGAAACAGTGTATTTCAAATGAAGAAACAAAACAGGTACGTTTTGACATTTTGATTATTTACTGCGTATGTGGCTCAGCAGACCAGGTCTGAGCAGAGGACAGTAAACAGATGAAATCTTGGTAAAAGTGACAGCCCTGGCGGTTAAGGCCAGTTTCTCGTATAGAGATATAACAAGAACAATAGAAAAGAAACATAAACAGAAGAACGACAGGAAGTTCTGTCTGAATAAATATATGACATGTTCTATAGCTGGGACAAGTAATAGTAAAAAGACAAGCAAATGTATGTGAACAATGGATACTGAGATTGTTTGAAACTGAAGATTGTATTTTGCAAGACTGCCAGCCTTGAAGAGAAAGGTTGGGCATACCATTTTTACTCAGTTATCAACGTATGTTAATAAAGTTCTACCATTGATATTTTCACTGCTGTTTTGAGTGGTATCGATTGATAAACAGTGGGTATGAAGAAAAAGTAGAGTCAGTCTGAGTGAAGGAAGTTTTTAGTATTCACGGTTACAACACACTATCTACTGAAAGGGCAGTGGTCCGAATCTTGCAATACGACTCACGGCTACACGACTCTCCAGCACCCCGCACCACAGAGAAGCACAGAAAGCACGCAACTCTGGTACAATCTCAACTCTGTGCTTGTGCTGTACTGGGAGGACCTCCAGACGTTATCTAGGCCAAAGAAGGCCGTTCCTGCCTTATTCATTCTGATGTTGATGTCTTTGCCTGCCCCACCGTCTGGTGTTACTATGCCTCCTAGGTATGTGAAGGTATCTGTCTGTACCAGTTGCTGATTCCTTACTGATATGGGCTCAGGGTTGCTCACATTGAGCGTCATGACCTCAGACTTCTTTAAATTGATGTTCAAGCCCACCTGCTGGCTAAATTTATTAAGTCTATCCGTTTTTTCCCCGATGCGTTGATGTGAATGTGCCAGCAGTGCAATGTCATCTGCATATTCCAGATCTTCCAATGTTGAACATGTAGTCCATCTTATTCCTCTTGGACTGCCCTCTGTTGTCTGGCGCATCACCCAGTCTATGACTGTTAAAAATAGAGTGGTTGATAAGGGGCATCCTTGTCGCACTCCCGCCCCCACCTCGAAGGCCAGGTTGCTCCGCCCAACACCACACGCAAAGCTGGCATAGAGGCTTTTTATGATTGACACTATGCAGCTTGGAATTCATAAGCCCTCAGTATCCTCCATAAACTGTCCCTATGTATGCTGTCAAAAGCCTTTTCAAAACCAACAAAATCCATGCAAAGCTGTCCTTGCCATCCCGAGCACCGCTCCACAATGTTCCCGAGAGTGAACACATGGTCCACACACCCTCTGTTCCCTCCAAATCCTATCCGCTCCCTCCTCAGTTTGTAGTCCACCGCCTTTGAAACTCCCTGTACAACCATCCTGCCCAATATTCTGCTGGGAACTGTTAGAAGAGCGATTCCTCTCCAATTATTGCAATCTGAAAGATCTCCCTTCTTGGGCAATTTGACAATTATTCCCTTGTTCCACTCTGATGGTGTTGTCCCCGTTTTCCACACCTGTTCAAACAGTGGTTCCAACAGCTCCGCCGCCAGCTCAGGGCCCGTCCCAAACAGCTCTGCATTTAAGCCATCATGGCCCGGAGCCCCACCGCTCTCCAAACTCCCGACCGCCGCGACGATCTCCTCCCCTCGCGGAATGTCTGCACCCACATCCAGATCGTCCTCAGCCCCAGGAACACCCAACTGTGTCTCTGGTATTTCCTTGTTCAGAGCCCCTCTGAAGTGCTCTGCCCACCCCGCCACCCGTCCCTCCGCTGTCCCGATGAGACCTCCCTGCCCATCTCTCACCAATGCAACACTGTCTGCACCTCGTCCTCCGCCGATGAATCTAGCTACTTTGTACACTGTGCCCTGTCCATTTCTCAGCGCTGCCCCCTCCGCCTGCCTCGCAAGATCGCCCAGGAAATTCCCTCTGCCGGCTCGGGCCTGGCGTTCAACTTCCCTGCCCAGCTGACCACACTGTTCGCTACACAGTCGCTCCAACCCGGGGGACCCCGCTTCTGCCCTCTCTCCCCCCATTTCCCTTCTCATCTTTATGGTGTCCAGCGTTTCCGGTGCCATCCAGTCCCGCCTCCCCCCCCCCCTGGAATCCCAAGCATCCATCATAAGGATGTTATATTGGCTTTAAAAAAGGATGGTACTACACCAGGCCAGGTCACTAAAAGACACATCAGTGCGACACACGTTTAGCACTAGGACTTAAATTCAAATCAAAGTTCATCACAGCAAACCTCTGAATAAAATCTCTTAGTGACATCACACGTGACGCCTCATGTTTCCTAGCGTCGACAAACTATATCTAGACCCCACAACAAACGAATATCATATAGTGCAGCTTACCCTTTGCATCTTCAAATCAAAATCACACCTGGACCCTTCAACATGCATGTAACAATTGAATCTCTGTTTACTCTCCCCACTCTGTCATCCAACTGGATTCACGATGCCTTCTTTTTCAATGGTTCACGCAGAAATACAATACTCCAAAATGTTTTCGAACTCACCAGTAGACCACATTTCTCTCAGACATGCGAATAAATATATATCCCGTGACTCCTCACCCAAAAAACAGACGTATCCTGTGACATCCAGTCATACGCTTATTGAAGCCTAGATAAATGACGTCACCATATAAGCAATTTAGAAGTCCACAAAACATGACCACCAGAAAGATACAGACTTCCTTTAAATGTGCGCTTGTGTAGAATATAATAATTCAACTGGTAAGACAAGATCACCAATATGAAACTGATGATCAGACCAGACATGTAAGGTGTGATAGCTTCAATTGATTGTCAACCCAGATTCTTTTGCTTGTGTGATTGTTGTTATGTTGACACTTGTGTATGTTCTCAACTTAATGATGACCGAAATGTCCTTATCTTATGTTCACAGGCTGTAATTGTAGGCGCCGTACCTTTGTGGCCTACCTTGTTCCAATGACTGCTGAATGAGATTAAATTATCTGCCAATTATACTACTTGAAAGGACTTGACGACTCAGAGCTGACAACCAAAGTTCTTTATTAGTTGTCAAGGAACATATTCACAACTTGGCTACCTCCGAGCCTGATTATCAATAAATATACATATGAAACTTCATTGATGACACTCCTACATCACTTACTGCACTGGTCAGGAACTAATGTTATTATATCTCTTGATTTGCTCAGGATCTCTGCTGTCTTTTTTGTTATTCTATCCACCCATCACTACTACACAGCACTGATTAATGGGCTGTTCTGAATCTATTAAAGTAAGCTTCGAAGTATCGTCTGGGTAAACCTCCAGTGCTGGTAACTTATTCTTAGCTATAAACTGTTCCTAGTAAATTGTCTACACGTCCGACACTGGACTACAGTTCTAACACTTTTCTTTGTCTATCCACGCTCGTTAAATATGCGAGTGTTTACATACCAGGATGAACTGCTGGCGTTATTTGCTGGACACCGCTCGACATGAAAAACTATTTGTTCTGGAAATATCTTGCATCAGTCTTCTTCTCTTCTCTGCACACTGCAGCAGTACCATAAGTAATATGGCACTTCAGCTGTTCATAACATGGTAGATGGTCGTTACGGTTAGTCTAATTTCTAACCCGCTCTCAGCTGACGACCATTGAAGAGTGATCTCTGCTCTTCCCTTCCTTCACTTCTTTCTCGTGCTCCGGTGACGTCAGAGCTAAGTCTTACTACTCATAAATTATTCTTACTTAGTCATATCTCAGTTCTTTCCCTTTCCTATCACATTACCTCCCCTATCCTAAAAAAAGATTTGTCCCTGAGGACAAATTTTTCTCTCCCCTTAATTACTACACCTACCTCTACCCTAAAACTTAATATGTCTACTTCCTTGACCAGTACTACAATACATAAACACTTAAATCAAATATATATCATCATTCTACTCACATGGAGTAATCCATTATGTATTCATCATCATCTTCCTACTACCTCATCAGATTGTAACCATATGAAGCTGGCCACCAAACATAATCTGTAATCACTACTAACTGTGACCTATTTATACCTTGTACACTTCTTTCATCCACAATTTATTATAACTTTCACACTCCATTTTCACTCTCAACCTCACCATTCCCTTCTTTGTTTCTGAGCTCAACATTTTTTTCATTTGCTGTCATATCCAAATCTATATGTCTACCATTGTAAGTCATTCCATCATGACATACCGAACATCATCCTACCCGTACTCACTTTCTTATTTACTTTTTCTGTAGTTAACACGTTTTCACTACTGTAACTGCCTGTTACACTTATAATATATACAATCGTTTGTGACCCATTTAAACATCATGGTGTCACTGATTCTTTATTCTTGCTATCCCCTCTGGCTAAACTTCCACCTATCTTTTGGACCTAAAAATACCTTATGTGGTCCCCTAATACGAACTACTTGCGTTTCCGTATCGTCTATCTATTCCTAACTCTTTTAATCTTCTTTTTATTTCTTTATCTTCATGTGCCTGTGCACTCATCTGTCCTGCTTTCCGTATTCGTGTATTTCAATATCTTTCTTCCCTACTCTTTTGTTCCTCATAACATTCTGCCCTTTTTCGTAAACCTTCTCTCACTATATTAGTTCAGTCCAGAACTCACATTCACCTCTTGTCGTCTCACTTATAATTCCTCCGTTATATGTTCTTGTCACGAAGTGGATTTACGACTAGAGGCTGCCTACATATAGTGACAAGACTCTAGTGGAAAGAAAGACTAAGAAGATAGATTTCAGAAGAAAATGACAGTGACTGTGGGAGATGAGGCTATTGGCGTCAAGGGTCGAGAACCGAAATTGACTCTCCCTTGCCACTAGGTGACGTAATGTTTTGCGATAACCTCACTACCTCTAACTACCAAGACTGGGATAAGGTTTAATTACTTAACACCACAGACACCACTTACAGACAACATGCAGGTTGAATTAAGTGACTGATCCAGCCTGAAATTTACAATAGATTTTATTTACACCACAGAAAATTCATATAACATACTACGAAATAGAATTTAACATGCGTGTTCACACACCTGGAAAAAACCCACACCTGGAAAGAACACACACAATAACGTACAGTGATTTAAGTAAGGTAACCCCCGTCGCCCTCCCCTCAACCTGTAAGGAAGAAAGGTAAGTAATACAACATTGGGTTAAGTGGGATCTCAATCCTTCAGATCCACCTTACAAAAAGAGAAAATCAGCTGACAAGAAAATACCACTATCTAACTACTACTGTCGGTCTGTCTGCAGACGTCACAAATCTGAAATTTCTACACAGCTTCTCTGCTTTGGACGAATTAACCGTTTACTGGCTAACACACTGTCCACGAAAAGAACTCTTCTATCCTCTCCTACACAACTTAAAGATGAATTGCTGAGTTCTAATGTTATGTTCAGTGTCTGTCTGACACTCCTAGTTCCTACAGAAACGACTCCTCCACTACTCTCCTTCTCTCTATCTATCTGGGGCAGTTAAGAGGGATTTTAACCCTTTCCCCGATTTAACTCATGGCCACGACTTGCATAAAAAGGGGTCTTTCACGCAGTAAGGGGGGGGTGGGGGGAAGGGGTTACAACTTTGTGCCATTAATTGTGATGATAAAGGGAGGGGGTGGGTAAAATTAGGAACAATGTGGCACAAAAATATAAAAGTCAAACTCGCTTCTTTTACCAATGCTTTCTTAACGTGGTGCAGTCTACCTGAATGTGAATCAGCGACAGTAATGGCTCTATCCATCATAAGGATGTTATATTGGCTTTTAAAAAATGGATGGTACTACACCAGGCCAGGGCACTAAAAGACACATCAGTGCGACACACGTTTAGCACTAGGACTTAAATTCAAATCAAAGTCCATCACAGCAAACCTCTGAATAAACTCTCTTAGTGAAATCACACGTGGCACCGCATGTTCCCTAGCGTCGAAAAACTATATCTAGACCCCACAACAAACGAATATCATATAGTGCAGCTTACCCTTTGCATCTTCAAATCAAAAACACACCTGGGCCCTTCAACATGTATGTAACAACTGAATCTCTATCTACTCTCCCCACTGTATCATCCAACTGGATTCACGATGCCTTCTTTGTCAATGGTTCACGCAGAACAACAATACTGCAAAATATTCTCGAACTCACCAGTAAACCACATTTCTCTCAGGCATGCGAATAAATATATAGTCACGTGACCCGTCACCCAAAAACAGACGTATCCTGTTGTAGCCGTGTACATAGTTGTTCCTTTGGAAACAGGCTATAAAAACCAGATTAGCATATAAATTTCTACTTTCCTAGAAACAGATTAAAGTAATTAGGATAGAGTCGCGTTACATGTCAAAATTAGTCACGTGATTTTTACCCAATCGTGAGCTCGGAAAATTTTGAAGAGACGCGAATTTCCCCAGCAGCCTAGTTAGTTGGAAGGGACGCGTCTAGCTAGTAAGACAAGCAAGTTTGTGCTCATAACGCAGTGGTTTACTGCATGAAAGTTTATTCAAGTTGAAGAATTAGAAATTCCAGGGATGATGGCATGTTCTCTTCAAGGTGCATTTTTGTGTATTTAAACTCTATATTCGAAGTCTGTAAGTAGGAACTAATTACTATACAATTATTGACATGTCGAAATCGAATGATTGTTGCAGATTTAGAAAGGAAATAATGGCTGAAAGTTTTTGTTGCGTGAGAAATTCTCGCAACATCGTTTTATTTCAATATCTATTTTATAACGCAAGGGCAACAACTGCTTGAAATTTATAGTCACTTTTCTCGGTAAGCATTTGTCTTCTCGCGTTGGTATCGAATGCAGTTAAGTTTGAGCTGTGGTCATTTTGCGCTGGACTGCGCATGACTTGTCTTGCTTCTTGGTCGATCGGTTTCCGCCCACCACTAGTGGAGTGAGCGATTTGGAATGGCGAAAGAGATGCCTCGTTGAAGAGGGGATCTCCGCTATTTTTTGTTCTGTCAGGGATGTGTAGTCCTCTTATGGATATTTCGTTTATTCGGTATAATACCTCTAGTGTATTTGCACATGCCGGGAGGCGTGACTGAACACATCTGCACACCACACAAAACCAGACATGCGGATACCATCCATCATCATATGGCATCACGCATCAGTTTTCTTTACAAATGTACATGCAGGATTGATTTGTTTTGATGAAGCAATAACATATCAGGAGGAGATATGGCAATTTTATATCCTGAAGAAGCAGAGAAATCCCTATTGAACTACTCGGATACTCTTACTTGAAAATATGGCATTATGAACAAGAAAGAATTTTCCTAAGAATAGAACCAGAATGGTTATAATGAAGTTAGAAACTCATACAGCGGGAATTTGAGAAGAAATATGCTCTGCAGAATAATTGTCATATGTGTCTTATGAAGTTTTGCCATGTCGACTTGTAATTACGTTATAATTTAATAAAAGACAAGTTGATACTAAAGGCAGGTCGTCACTCATTTGCTTTGCCATACATTCATGAGAGGAAGGAAGGAAATATAAATGAACCATAACTGCTCTTGCTGGTACATCATATAAATATATATTTGAGCACTAATTTATTGACAGGTAAATCGCTTGGGAAGACTGGTGATAAGTTAGAAGAATTTGCAACTGCTCGATATGATAAAGCAATGGAAGCTGAACAAAAGAAACTGCAGATGCAGGTGGATGAAAAAAGATTCCAACTGGAAATGGAAAAACAAAAAAGGGAATCAGAAGCTGAGGAAAGAAAACTCCAGCTAGAAGCTGAGAATAAAAGACTTGAAAAAGAGGCTGAAAATAAAAGACTTGAAAAAGAAGCTGAAAATGAAAGACTTCAAAAAGAGGCTCAGGCTGAGGAAAGAAGATTACAGAGAGAGTCTGATGAGAGGAAAGAGAAAGCAAAAATGGAACATTAAGAAAAACTCTTAGCTTTAGAGTTGGAGAAATTGAAATTGACGAGCATGAGTAATGGTAATGATTCAAACAAGGGTTCATCTTCTGGTAAGGCTAATAATGATACTTTTAAGATTAAGTTACCAACATTTAGTCCTTCCAGTGATGACATAATGTTCTATCTGGACAGATTTGAACAAGCATGTACAGCTCATAACAGAGACAAAGCAAAATATGTTTATCAGTTATCAGGGATACTGACAGGTAAAGCTCTAAGTATATTAAATATGGTGGATGAACCTGACAAGAACAATTATGAGGTTGTCAGGGCCGCTTTGTTAAAGAAATATCAGCTTCACGAAGACGGCTATCGTCTACAATTTAAAAACATGTTACCTGAAAATGGAGTTGAATTCTCCGAGTTTATTGCAAGAATACGCATTACTTTCTCACGATGGGTTGAACTATCTAAGACGGAAAAAACTTATGAAGGACTTATGGACTTAATACTTAGAGACAAAGTCATGTCGTCTGTCAATGAGTCATTCCTTGCTTTCCTTCATGAACGTAAACCTAAAACAATAAAAGAAATGGAAGATTTCTGTTGCCAATACGTAACTGCGCACCACTACAAAACCATGGGGTAACTCCTAAGGTGAAAGAAAGGTTTTACCAGTTGTTTCGGCAGCTCCGTATGGCCAAAATGTTGCTCGTAGATTCCAACAAAATTTTGATAGAAAGAGTAGCGGTAATTTCTGTCAAAATCATGGAAATCAATTTCATGGTGATGCTTCTTCGAAGAATTGGAGACAACCTGATAGTACTCGTTACTATCACCCTAATAATTATAAGCATTTCAAAAGAGGATATGGTAATAGAGGTTATTCCTGCCGAAGACCTCAGAACCAAACAAATAGCGGAGGGGAGGCAAGGTGCGGGAGGAGGGGGAGGGGGGGGAGGGGGGGGGTAGGGAGGTAGGACAGTAATCGTGGAAACTGGAATTCGAACCAGGATAACAATTACAATAGAGACAATAATAACTGCAGAGATAATAATAACTTTGATAACTTCAGAGGTAATAATAGTCGGGGTAGATCTCAACACAAAAAAAGAGATATCAGCAGTGCGTAAATGCATACATCAGAAACTGAGGAGCTGTACTCATGTTGTTGATAGTACAAAACTTTGACGCTGTCACTTTCTGCTTTTGACTTTGAGAGAGCAAACAAATGCCCCCAATGCAGTACTTTATTCGAACCGGGTACCATAACTACTTTGAGTTGTGGTCACCCACTTCCCGCTCTTCCTGCTGCTGTTGCGCATGACGGGAGGGGTTCTTTAATTCTACATAAGGGTCTTGTTAATGATACTCCGGTCTCACTACTTTTCGATTCCGGATGCACCACTATTGGTGTTAGACAATCGCTTGTAGATCCATCTTGTGCTACAGGAAGGGTATTTAAATGTGTCACATTTGGCGGCACTCTAGAAAAATATCCTACTGCTGTAATTCGCATTGCCACTCCTTTCTTTACTGGAGATGTGCATGCTTGTCTCTTACCTAACCCTATTGCGGACCTTATTATTGGTCGTATTCACGGAGTTAGGGAGTGTACCCCACAGCAGATTGCTGCTTGGGAAGATAATAACATGCAAGCTACAAATGCAGTAGTTACAAGAGCACAAGCTCTACAAACACCCGAAACTTCACTGAATAGTGATATGAAGTTGATAGCCAAGATAGTCACTTAGTAATCACTCGTGACCTTCATAAAATTGCAAGAAGAAGATCCATCTTTAACAAAAATCTTCATCTTGGCGAAGAAAGGTGATCCGAAATCAGGATACAAATAGAAAATCTTGGATTGCAATGAGAAACGGCGTACTTGTACGTATGGTACAAGATTCGACTACGTCGGCACATTCGCAAATTCTTGTTCCCAAGAGCATGAGAGTGCAAATATTGCAACATGCTCATGACTCGCAATGTGCTGGACATATGGGTTTTGCCCGTACGAAGTCGAGAGTCCTTGCGGCTTTCTTTTGGCCTATTGTCAATAAGGACATTCGTATTTACTGCCGATCATGCAAGGTATGTCAGGAGGTCAAATCTAGAGGACCACGACATGCTGCGCCTATCCAGGCTGCTGACATTCCTATTCGGCCGTTTCAGAAAATGTCCATAGATATTATTGGCCCTTTTAAGGTCAAGTCGGCCAGAGGACATCAGTTTATCCTTACTGTGTCGATATGTGCACACGTTGGCCAGAGGCTATTCCTCTTAAGAGCATATCTACTACAGATATCGCAGATGCTCTTTGGTTGATATTTTCTCGCTTGGGGTTCCCCAGAGAAATATTGTCAGACCATGGCACTCAACTCATATCTGACACTATGTCACAGGTAATGTCTACCTTACATATTGAACGATCTCTCAGTAGTATCTACCATCCTATGTCTAATGGGTTAGTTGAGCGTCTGAATAGAACGCTCAAGACTTTGCTTGGTAAGATAACTGAAGATCATCCTCAAGATTGGGACAGGGTTTTACCCGCGGCACTCTTTGCCTATAGAGAAGTCCCTAATGAACACACAGGATTTTCTCCCTTCGAACTTGTCTTTGGCGCGCGTCCACGCGGCCCTATGTCTTTATTACCCGATCTCATCACTGCCGATGATATTAGCGATGAAACTCAATCCTCATATGAGTATGTCATTGCTCTTAGACAAAAGATCATTGAGGCATGTAAGCTAGCAACTGCTTCATCAGAAATTGCTAAAGAGAAGGCAAGACAGTTTGCTAACAAGAATAGATGTCTACGACAACTTTGTCCAGGTGACAAAACAATTCCGTTCCTAACTCCCCAGTATGGAAAATAACCCACTCCCACTCTTATTGCATGGAAAGGTCCGTATGCAATAGTCTCTCGGATTTCCGATGTTGACTATGTGGTCGATATTGATGGAAAGCATAAAACTTTCCACATAAACGCTTTCGGAATTTCACGAACGTCCGGACTATTTGCTGCCTATTTTCCAGGCAACGGATGATGCTCCTTCACCACACGGTCATTATTCATCCCTGTCTGTCATGCAGGATGATGACGCTACCTTCTCTGATGTCAACCTTCCCCTTCCAGTGCTTCCATTACATTCTACGGAACCTTGGAAAAACGTTTCTGTTTCTCCTAATCATTCTGGTGACGAACATCGACAAGTCTCGTCGATGTTACAAACATTTCAGGATGTTCTCACTGACATTCCTGGACACACAGATGTCATAGAACATGACATAATTCTTACCGACAATAATCCAATTAGGGTTAGGCCGTATCCTATTCCTATACACGTTCAGTCGCAAGTGGAAAAGGAATTGGATGAAATGATTCAATTAAATATAATTGAACCATCGACTTCACCATATTCTTCTTCCATGGTTATTGTCCGGAAGAAGGATAAGAACATACGAATTTGCGTTGATTATCGCAAATTGAATCAGGTCACAAAGTTCGACGCTGAACCGATGCCTTTGTTAGAAGATCTACTGATTAGACTTTCTAATTCTAGATTCTTCACTAACCTTGACTTGTCTAAAGGTTATTGGCAAGTGCCTTTAGCAGAGCATGCCAAACCTCTTACTGCTTTTTCTACACCTAGGGGTCTATTTCAATGGAATGTTATGCCTTTTGGTCTCATGAACGCCCCTGCCACTTTCGTTCGCATGATGCGTCGAATTCTGTCACATCGTTCGGATGTCATCGCATACTTAGATGACATCTGTCTCTTCAGAGATACCTGGGAAGATCACTATTTAGGGTTATATGACTTACTGTCCACTCTACGTGAGAATAATTTGACAGCAAAACCTTCTAAAGCTTTTGTTGGTTTTGGTGAAATCTCTTTCCTGGGTCATCGTGTTGGTCATGGTCTCTTGAAGACAGAAGACCACAATACTTCCAAAATACTGAACATCTCTGTTCCTAAAACGAAGAAACAAGTTAGGAGTCTCTTAGGTTTAATTCAATTTTATGGGAGCTTTATTCCAAATTTATCTTCGATCATGGCACCTCTCTCAACATTGTTGAAGAAAGGTTCGCCTAATCTGGTCCGTTGGTCTGAAGAATGCCAATCTTCACTAGACCAAATCAAGAATATATTTTCTTCTCCTCCCATCCTAAGATTACCTACTCTTGATAGGACTTTTGTTCTTCGGAGTGCTGCTTCATCCACTGGGATTGGAGCAGCACTGATGCAAGAATATGCAAACACTCTGCATCCTGTTATGTACATTTCTAGAAAACTAAATGCGGCAGAGAGGAACTACTCGGTTTTAGACCGTGAGTTGTTAGCGATGGTTTGGTCAAGTCTAAAACTACAAAGATTCCTCCTGGGCGCACATTTCATTCTAGAGACTGATCAGAAAGCTCTTACAGCTATTCAGACTAAGAATTTGAAGAGTTCGATATCCACTCGATATGCTATAGCTCTTCAACCTTTTCACTTCACGGTACGAGCTATCCGTGGTGCGGATAATGTGATGGCTGACATTTTGTCTAGATGCCCACATGACTCCAACTAATACTTCTGTCCTATATTTCTATATATTACAGAGTCATAACACACCTATATTTCTACAATAGATTAGCACATCTGTACTTACTTTATATGTACACACTATCGTGCTTTGTTATCATCTTCTTCTGTTCGTTTTTTAAGATGATAGAGGAGGACTGAGTGGGTAACATGAGGGCCGTTAGTTTACTAAACAGCCACAATTATTAATAATGTATTGTACCTTATGAAGCATATTAGTTATTAATTAGCATTATATTGCTTGTACTTTCTCAGAATGTCATTGTTGAGCTGAGGACTTACCTTACTAGTATCAAGCATTACGAGTTCTAGATTGTGTACTTACCCTCGGAATACCAGAGCATATTGCCTGGATCGTCATGTAGTTTAACTTTACTATGTACTTATGTCATTACATGTCAAAGAATGTACTATTTAAATTTTCCTATCAGATTTGTACATCCATTTTTAAAGACAATATTAGAGTATGCTGGTTAATGATGATTATAGTAACTTGCATACGTATATTGTGTTTACATGCTAACGTGATGTGTGTTGGTGACACCTCCCCGATGTGAATATTTTTTGAGACATATTTATTTTTCTGTTGAGGTATATATCCTCACCAGACACTCTAAAATTAGCCCTATGTTAGCAATTTTAGTTAATTATCACGCATAATTCGTGCGTTTTGAGCCGCTTATCGCATGCTCATTGATATTGGAAAAAAAATATGTTCCACATTTTTTTTTTATCGGGAGGAGGTGGTGATATGTTGCGTGATAAATTCTCGCAACATCGTTTTATTTCAATATCTATTTTATAACGCAAGGGCAACAACTGCTTGAAATTTATAGTCACTTTTCTCGGTAAGCATTTTGACTACCCTCGCGTTTGGTATCGAATCAGTTAGTTTTTAGCCTTGTGACATTTTTGCGCTGGACTGCGCATGACTTGTCTTGCTTCTTGGTCGATCGGTTTCCGCCCACCACTAGTGGAGTGAGCGATTTGGAATGGCGAAAGAGATGCCTCGTTGAAGAGGGGATCTCCGCTATTTTTTGTTCTGTCAGGGAAGTGTAGTCCTCTTATGGATATTTCGTTTTATTGTAATAATCCCACTTTTGTTTCATCTTTTAAATCGCTTTAAAAGTGCGACCAAGTTTCCGCTCATGGCATAAAATACAAAAATTGACAAACAGATAGACGGGCACACACTGATATCCCAGTTCAATTTAAATATGAACATTTTTCTAGTCACGTGGGTTGCAAACAAGTCAAATTGGCTTGCCTCGTTTTGATAGACACTACTCGTGAGGAAGGGAGAGGTAACTTTGCAGTTTTGCCAGCCTAAAGCGACACATAGTCTAAACAGTAATACTAGAAAAACCGACAGTGAACGAACTCATTGATAAACGTACATAAATGTTTGGGATTTTCAAAAAAAGAGTCAAATCGGCGTAGTTTAAACTGATTGGCTAATGTTAGTATTGACATAGAGGGAATAAAACTAACGCTTCTGCTATGCAGGGTGCCACTTGACAAAGATTTCCTACAAGAAAGGTTCAAGGCAGAGCAATTAGTGACCGAATTGCCTTTTGCTTGTGTAGAATATAATATATCAACTGGTAAGACAAGAACACCAATAGAAACTGGTGAACAGACCAACATGTAAGGTGACGAAGGCTGAAGTTGATAGGACACACTTAGAGAAAACTGGTTTAAAAGCATTACAAGTCAAGTCCCTGCAAGAGAACCATATAAAACAAACAAAGCACAGAAAATGAAAACTTGATACGAAAGTAAATTTCCTTATGCCGACATAACTTCTATATTGCTTTCTACCCTGACGTGGTTGTTTAGACAGTGTAAGCGCCATGTCGAACGTGTTACAATAAACGACATATTACGAAATAGTGCGATTTTACAGTCTGTCGTAAGTCAAAAAAGGAAGAACCTTGCACACAGTTTATGGCAACCGCCGTGTTTTAGTGAGACAGTGATCGTAATAGCTTTAAGCCGTAACCCCGCGATAAGGTATCACAGGACGTCAATCACACACACTTATAAGGGGAAATGGCCGAAATAGAGGATGTGGACGGGAGGTTTTGGTTATCAACACATCTATTTGCGTGAAAATACGTTACACTTCATGATTTAACTTGTACGTTGCTATTACACGCGAGCCGCTACCTGCCTGATAGATTTACAGCTTTCCCTCGTGAAAAAAATGTGAACATACACTGCTACTGTATGTCTAAATTATTATCAGAAGATAAATTTTTAGACATATTAGATACTAGTTCACCATTCAATAAAGCTTTTCCACTGTCGATATTCCTCCATATAGAAGTGTCTAAATGAAACGTGAAACGAAGCGTATCTCACTAACCGTTTATCGGTAAAAAGGGGGGCATTTGCACTTGTGTAAAAAGCACCGTTTTAACGCCACCAGCTCAATATTATAATGATAATACTGTATTTTAAATTTTTGCACCAATACGACGCCAAAAATAGAACCCTCTACACAGCCCGCCACCATTTGCCCTACCCTGCTTCATATTTCAAAAAGTCCCTTTCAAGTGACGTAAAGTTACCGTTTATAAAAACCCGCTACTAATAAAAAAATTTGAAAATTGTCAAGGACGATAAAATCTAATGGCAAAATATTGGACACACTTGAATTTATTTTTTAAACTACCGTATTCTAAAGAATCGATTATTAGTTTACAAACATGCGACAATTGACGTTAGACCTCGTCATGTTAAACAAACGAAACGCCAGCGAGCGGCTTGCGTTTATTAATCTATTTAACGCCACGCGATGTAACCCATCCATAATAACCAAAGGCTTTTTTTCGTTAACTCAATACTAAATATATTCAATATAACATAAAACCGTTTTGGCATCGGGCCAACACTTGTATTTCCGTCTTCAAAAATAGACGGTAGATAGAGAGAGGATGTTATATAGAAAAGCTAAACCCGCTTGTGCATTTTCAAACGAAACGAATGGACCAAAAGGATAGGGGGAGCGAACGGGGCAAAAGAACTACAGAAAAAAAAACAAAAAAAAGTAGATCATGTATTGCATTCTATAGAAAAAATAGAATAAAACGGAAAGGACAGACTGATTTAAAAACGATAAATGTTGTTTATTCAATAATATACAATTCCTAAAAACGTATCTAGACTTAAAGGTAAAAAAATTTTGTTCAGCATAATAAAGAGAAAAGTAGTAGATGAAAACTTAGATAAAGACGTAGATGAAAATATACTGGCTAGATAAATGACACTAGCCTGATTAATAATTACTTTTCATCTTTTAAATCGCTTCAAAAGTTACTAAGTTATGGCATAAAATAAAAAAAATTGACAACAGATAAACGGACACACTGATATCCCAGTTTAATTTAAAAAGAACATTTTTCTAGTCACGTGGGTTGCAAACAAGTCAAATTGGCTTGCCTCATTTTGATAGTCACTAGTCGTGAGGAAAGGAGAGGTAACTTTGCAGTTTTGCCAGCTTAAAGCGGCACATAGTCTAAACAGTAATACTAGAAACCGACAGACGAACTTATTGATAAACGTACATAAATGTTTGGGATTTTAAAAAAAAGAGTCAAACCGGCGTAGTTTAAACTGATTGGCTAATGTTAGTATAGACATAGAGGGGATAAAACTAACGCTTCTGCTATGCAGGGTGCCACTTGACAAAGATTTCCTACAAGAAAGGTTCAAGGCAGAGCAATTAGTGACCAAATTGCCTTTCCGTCTAAAGCAGCAGTTATCTAGAGTTGACCCATTGATAGCCTGTTAAACTTTTAACAATTGTGTGATTATTTCATTGATTGCGGTAAGATGAATAAAACCTTTTTTAATACATTATTTAGATTTAAGGCGCCAACCCAGATAGGGCGCCATAACATTGTTGTTTGTACACATGTGCCTTTGTGGAAGATGCGACACACTAGGATAACAGCATGTCTAAGCCTACCTTAGTGAAGAAAATTAAAATAAACTTGAGTTGAATGATATCATACATTAGTTGGATGTAAGACCAGAAAGTCACTGGCAGGCCTATTGGTAATATAACTCTGAGAAAAAGAAAAGATTGTAATTCCCGCTGAAGATGAAGATATGTATCTATGGACAGGGCGTTGAACATGTGAAAAGAAAATACCCACTGTTTATGAAGAGTCACAGTAAAATAAAGACTGTAGCTAATTTTGGAGTTAGCTGTTTTATTATCTGATCTCAATACATGTTAAATGATGATTAAACTGGTAGTGAGGTAGATAATTAACTAGAGATTGAGGAAGGCTTGTTCCTCTCTAGTTTTTCAGGGTTACATCACCCAGTATCAAGTTGGCAGAAGCCCGGAGCTGCAGAATTAGGAGGCAACCTACCAGGTTTGTATCATATCGAAGTCTAAGAGTATTAGCAGTCTCCAGTATACACTGTAGGGTAGCAGTGTGCAGTTTTCTCGAGCAAGTCATCCAGTGTCTACCAGAAATTTTAAATTAAGCCAAAACCTTGCGGGATTAAAAATGAAACTCAAATGTGTTTAATCTCCACCCTATTCAAAACAGTTTGGTGCGATGAGGCGAAAACCAGTTTTTTTTCCCAATACTTTACTCTTCATAGAACAGAATTTTCCAACAGGGAATACACGTATATAAACTTTAACATCTTCTTCGATCCTTAACCACCGACCGTCAGCGCAGTCAGTGGCCATCACGCCTAGTGGCGTCTTGTAGGGCAACAACAAATTGATTCCACTTTGCACGGTCGGTGGCCATCCTTCGTACAGTGCCCCAACTCTGGTTCATTCTTTGCATCTCAGCCTCCACAGTCCTCCGCCAAGTTGTTTTTGGTCGGCCTCTCTTTCGCTTTCCTTCAGGGGTCCAAAGCATAGCTGTTCTTGTGATGGCATCGGGGTCTCTTCTGAGGACATGACCAACCCAGCTCCAGCGTCTGCCAGCTATGATGGTATGCATGTCCTCTTGCTTGCTACGAGTAAGCAGATCTTGGTTGGTGTGGTGAAGTGGGATGTTATAAATATTTATAGGGGACTTAGTGTACTGACTGAGATCAGCTGTGAAGGTATCTATATCTATTAAGAGTAGTGTATTATAGATAACCTTACTTGCTACCACATATCTATATATCTCAGTCAGAATTATTCTGGAATAGTGTGATGACTACGTTATGTGTCTAGGGTATGTGTATGATCAAGTGTAAGTCACAACAACAGACAGATAAACAATTTAATTTAATCCACTACTCTTGACAACACTGTGACACTCACATACATATAACACTCTATGAGAATATCTTAAGGAGTCACTGATAACTTTTCAAATAACAATATGTATTCATGGTTATCATAAAGGTATATGTGTCCTGATTCAAATACAAAGGAACCAGGAATCACAATCAATTTTAATTACAAGTATATGTACAGACTTTATCAATATGAATATTGTAGTGACATATATTATTAAAATATCCTATGTGTGTCAGTTGTGTAGTGGTAATATGAGGTAATACTGGTTTTGTTTTGTTCAAGCTCTGTTGGTATTTGTCATCATGACTTCAATAGTTTGTCTTTTGGGACTAGTATTGGAGATGTTCTCAGTTCCTGATATTAAGACAATTAAATTCCCCTCTGAATGTTATTTTTACAAAGTCATTTCAAGATGAGGGGACATAATGTTGAGCTCAGCTGGCCAAATCAGCTTATCTTGCGTGATGGCGGCAGGGAAGAACTCCTCTGCTCGAATTCTCCTCTGGGCTCTGGAGACACCTCACTGATAGCTAAATGGACCAAGGAGTATGCTGTCCGACTCTGGATTCAGCAAAGCTCTGACCAGGTGCTGCTCAGTACCATCAAGACCACGGTCCCTGAAAACAAGAAGGATGTACCTTCTACTTCATAACTAATTGATACTCTAGTTCTACACTGAGCACAATACAACACAAACATTGAGTTCAGAGCGTTTGGCCAACTGTCAGCTTCATCTGAAATACTTTATACCAGCATTACCCTCCTTAATGGTCACTACGCCTCTGCACTTCCAGCATTATTTCTGTCTAATCAATCATCCAGGTGTCAGTGTACTATTTGGCCATTCCATGCCGTTTTACTTCCCTCCGACACCCTCTGTTCAGGCTGGAGCATTATAGGCTTTATCTCCTGTTTGCCACTGAACTACACATATATATACAGGCATAAATTAACAATTTACATTCAATTTTCATTAAAAGATACTGAATGGTTCAAGCTTACCACAATTTCATGGAAATAAACACAGATACGTTGATTAGCAATGAATTCTGGCACAATTACTGGCACAAATTCCCATCTGCTTATGTTCCAGGCTTTTATTTAACACAAATATGAGCTGGCTTCAACGCACTGTTGCTTTATCAAGATTATTTGCACTAGTGGTCTCGAACTAACGCTCCTAAGTGAGTATATCAGCGAGTCTAGCCAATGAGGCCACGTTTCGACAAGTGTTTGAAAAAATGTTACCTTTTCACGTCTCCCCTAACAACGAAAGATAGTATTTATAGCCCGACCAATCGTGGTTAGTCTTTCATTTGTTGCGCTCCAATCAATTTGGAGTTTACATGGTAGGCTAATTCTGTAACGTAAGATTTTTTTCAAACACGTTATAAAAAAATTTTATGAGCAGAAATGATTCCATGCTGTCAGGCATCCCCACTATTTTATTTTGGGTATAATTTATTAATTCCTGGACTATTTGCGTAACGTTTTACATATTCTTGGTCAGCAAGCCCTAAGGAACCCAAATATCCAAATTTAAAAGAGCTACGTGGCTGCGTTCAAAATATGTATTTTCTACCTCCTGTTTCGAAGATGTGCTGTCTGGGTACTGTTATGTTTTCAACCGTAACCCATCTATTGTTATCTTTCCTAATAAGCGTTTTTTATGATTTTAAAACCTAACTCTGGGAAGGGTAGTGAATTTATCACTGTCCGTCCGAAAAAGTTAGAAGGAGACACTGAACAAAAGAGATTAGACAGATGATGCAGAAAAACAAAAGAGAATTAGAAAGTGAAGCGGAGACCCAAAAGAGATTAAGAAAGTGAAGCTGAACAAAAGATATTAGAACTTAGCAGAAACAAAATAGATTATGACAAGAAGCAGAACAAAAGAAGATTTAGATATAGAACTGAAGCTGAGGAGAGAAGGCAAAAAGAAAGTATCATGAACATCAAAAGAACTGTAACATTATGAATTAGAAAAATTGAAATTGACAAATAAGAGTAATTGTTAATCAGTCAAATGGCACATTGGTAAACCCTTTACTATAAGGTCAAGGTACCATCGTTCCCCATCCTATCCAGTTGATTATATAACAATCTGGCTGATAGATTTGAACGCTTCTGTCTAGCTCATAAATGTGGATAAATCACAGTATGCAAATCAAATGTCAAAAAATTTGAAAGGTGATTCTCTGACTAGTTTAATTTTGGATGAGATGATTCAGACGCAAGGAATAAGAATGATTTTAAAATAGCGTCATTATAGAAAAAATATCATTAAATGAGGAAGTTACCGTAAGTTGTTATAAGAAGATGGTACCAGAATCAGGTGTAGAAATACCAACAGAATTCCTTGCAAGGACACTTCTTACATTTAATCGTTGGGTTGAGTATTTGTCCAAAACAGAAAATACAAATGAAGCCCTTAAGGACAAGTTGCTCCAGGGACAAGAATCCTTCACGTGTTAAATAAACCCATTTCTTGAATTCCTACATGAACGTAAAACACCCCCATACACTAAAGAAATGCAAGAATATTGAGACAATACTCACCAGCAACACCCTGACGTAACTCTAGCACCTAATAATAATGAAGGAATGCCCAGTTGCTTCAGCAACACCATACAATCCCAATTAAACGACTCACAAATTTCAGGACAACAAAACAAGTTATGGTAAAAAAAGGTAACCATAATAGTTATCAAAACCAAGGTAACCAATCATTACAGTGTTACTTCTTGCGAAGAACTGGAGCAAGGCTGACAGCCCTTCGATACATAGTTGTTCAAAATTATAGAAATTTCCGCAAGGAAGTCATTATAAAATTATCCTAATACATCCATCTTGTTATCGTGCAGTCTTAGATAAACTACAATAATAAAACATTGGTATAACATGATATAGTCGCAAAATTTTGGTAAAACAAAAAAGGCTTAAGGAAAAGTCCCATTATTTAGTAACTATCCTTTGAAAGTTTTTGACTGCATCTTTCGATCCGAACTCCGCGGATAAATCCATTTTTCTTTCCTGCGAATTAAAAACTTCGTTTCTGAGTAAAAGAATTTTCCTTTGCTTCAGAATATCTAAGCCCTGAAATGTATGTGTATAGTTTTGTCTGAGTAGGACATCTGTCTTATATCTGTTAAACTTTTACATATCTAAGTTCGATACTATTATGTTACTTGTTGTCTCTAGAGTATGGTCGAAGGCTATTCGGCGGTGTGGTTTCGCTAGAGGTGTGGTGTAGATATTGGCCGCGAACGTCTCCACCTGACGCAGGGACTGTGTGTTTATCCTATGTCGGCCGGGATCGCCCCCGGGAAGAAAAGATGATACTCAAGTATTTGTGGTGAAGGTGATAGGTCGTCACTATAAACGTATCGTGTATGTCCCTCTCGACTTTACCCCAGTGTTTAGTGTCATAATAACCATGGTGATGGCAGTTTCACATGAGCGATTTACCTTTGACCAAGGCTCCCACTGTCAAAGGACATGATATCTCCTTATGGAACTACGTCAGCGATCTAGAAAGCCCACCATTTTTCGATAGTTACATTGATTTGATTGTACTATGATATACCCTGTAGAATGCAGTCAATTGTTCATGACCAAATCTACAGAGCAATGCAAGATTTAATGAATGACTAACTTTAGGACAGATTCATTATCTGTATCCAAACGTGAGTGACAGCTCACGAGTGAAGCCATCTTGGAACCAAAACATGTAGGACTTTCAAGAAGAGAAAAGGGATGACCGTATTATCGCTTGATCAGTCCAGAGATCACTGCTACACATGAGAACCCATTGCTAGCGGTTCAATATTATTATATGGAAAAATATGTGCTGAACATTATGTTGAAGAATCGTCGCTAGACGAGATTAGGTTTAGAAGCCATCTGAAATATTGTTTCTAAGCTGACGTGCTCAGTCAGTGAAGTCAGATGATATATATGTATGGGCGATACTGAGTGCTTGGCTACTGACAGTCCATTATACAATTATTCTACATGAGTGCCCATGTAACATTGCAAGACCATTTATCCACTGTACTATGATGTATTATGCCAACCTGTGATTTGTCACTATCTGTGCTGTCGAGTGTGTACGTCCAATTAAACTTTAGAAAAGGTACACAGTCGTTGGTGTCGATGACTTCCAGTCATACATGAGTGTGAGAAAAGAACATTTGTCAACAACACGAACCCTTATCATCATTCGCACATTATACACTCAATCCATGTCTACACACCACTGCGTAGGTCAAGTTGACATTCCATACACTACAGTGGAGCAAACAACACCATAGAGATCTTATCAACTGATGATGATGATGATGATGTCTGCTTCCATCCACTTATATCTATCTTTTGGTGGATATCATTAACGGGAATAAGAGTTTACAACTAAAAATATCAACTTTATCAACTGGTGGACCAGCTTTCTGGGTGTGACCTCGCAGAAGTTCAGAAGTCAACAGATTACCGATACCAGACCGTTTCCTGTGGCTGATACGACACACTTGCAATAGCCAGTATTGGTTTGCTCTTTGTCAACACTAATTGTCACGTGACCTGTCAAGTGAATGCAGTATGTAGGTCAGCGTTTGTTGACATTTTTATACATTAGACATTACAGAGTATTCACAGAACAGTTGGATCAATTCTTGTCAATATTAACAGGAAGACAGTATTGAGTGAACTAAGAAGTCCTATTTTCATCGAATGGATCTTCTTGTTTTCTGTATATATGAAACTTTAATATTAAAGGCCAGAATGTTTAATTGAATAAAGTGGCAGTTTGTATTATTTCATCAAAAATAAACTTTGCCATTACTGTAAAAACTGAGCCTATTTTGCAACACATACTATCATACACATAATTTAATATATATATAATTTAATGTTTACATGTTATTTGTTTGTATAGTATGTTAGTTTCTATGTCAGCGGGTTGTGTTTAAGGTTGGGCGGCGTCCTCACAACAGAATATCCCACGTCATAGAGGGTCCGTTGTGGGCGTTTTCTATAGGTGCAATTTTCTTGATTGAAAATGTGCGGCGGCAGTGGTTGCGTTAGTGTTAGCTGTGAAGTGTGTAATTATTGTTATTTTTGTAATATTTCTTTGTTCTTTAGTTTTGTTTTGATTTGTTTGTAATTTGTTGGTCTAACCTTTTCTATCTTTCAGTTCTATTCACAATTTATATTCATATATTGTGACGTCATTTGTGTTGTTATTCTTTGCAGATTCAGTGATTATTTTCATTGATTTCCCTATTTGATTTATTTTGATTTCTGCAAACGTTCTTGTATTGTCAGTCCTATTTGTACTTTACGTATTCTGTTGGTTGAGTGACCCACAGATATTGGGATAGTATACTGATTAATCAAGTCATTAAGAACTTGTGGTATTATTATTATTTCAGGTGATTAGTATTATTGTTAGACATCATGTCTACATTAGAATACTTCATTACACAAGGGAAAGCCCTTGATAAGACTGGTCAACAATTAGAACAATGGGCTGTTGCTCAATATGACAAAGCATTAGCTGCAGAAGAAGAAAGAGCTAAGAAGAGAAAAGATTAGCTGCAGAAGAAAGAAAAGCTATGGCGGAAGAGAAAAGATTAGAAAGAGAAGCTGAGGCTGCTGCTGAACAAAAGAAATTGCAGATGCAGGTGGAGGAAAGGAGATTTGAAGCTGAACAAAAAAAATTAGAAAGAGAAGCTGCTGCTGAACAAAAAAGATTAGACAGGGAAGCTGAACAAAAAAGATTAGACAGTGAAGCTGAACAAAAAAGATTAGACAGGGAAGCTGAACAAAAAAGATTAGACAGGGAGCTGAACAAAAAAGATTAGACAGAGAGGCTGAAGAAAAAAAAGCAATAAGAGAACATGAATTTGAGTTGGAGAAATTGAGATTGACAAGTATGAGTAATGTTAATCAGGCATCTAGTGGTAATGGTAAACCTTCTACTTACAAGGTTAAGGTTCCACCGTTCAATCAGTCCAGTGACGATATTACATTCTGGCTGGATAGATTTGAACGTTCTTGTCGTACACATAATGTGGATAAATCACAATACGCTAATCAATTATCAGAAAACTTGAAAGGTGAATCTTTGACTAGATTATGCCTTGTAGGAGAAGCAGATAAGGATAATTATGATGTCATTAGGGCGGCTTTGATAAAAAAAAATATCAGCTAAGTGAGGAAGGCTATCGCCTTTTATTTAAAACGATGGTACCTGAGACGGGTGTAGAATTCTCAGAATTCACTGCAAAGGCACGTCTCACAGTTGATCGTTGGATTGAGCTTTCCAAAACAGAAAAAACGTATGAAGGACTTATGGATTTGTTGCTCAGAGATAAGATTATGTCATGTGTGAACAAACCTTTCCTTGAATTTATACATGAGCGTAAACCCAAATCTCTAAAAGAAATGGAAGAATATTGTTCCCAATATGTCACTGCACACCCCGACGTGACTTTTGGCAACACTAAGATTAAGGAGAGTATGCCAGTTGCTTCAGCAACACCATACAATCCCAATTATTCATACAGATTTCAGGGACCTCAAAACAGATTTGATAAAAAAGGTAACCATAATAGTTATCAAAACCAAGGTAACCAATCATTTCAGGGTTCTTCTTCAAAGAACTGGAGAGACGACCTGATAGCTCTCGACACAGGGGTGGTCATAATTATAGGAATTTCCGTAGAGGAAGTAATTATAGAAACTATCAGGGTTATCCGTCTTGGAGTCAACAAGATCATAATTACAGAGATACTCATTATAATGAATATGATAATGGTAACCAAGGGAACTATGACTCAAACCCAAATAGGGGTTACAATAGAGGTAACAATAACTACAGAGGTGATAATAACCGAGGTAGATCTCAAAACAAAAGACATAAACCACATTTTCAGGCAAACTCTGCACAACAAGAGTCCCATGAAGCCTATAAACAGAGTAAAGATAATAATGATGCTAGTAATATGGCATGTGCCGCTTTTGATTTTGGGAGAGCATCTCAGTGCCCCCAATGCAAAACGTTATTTGAGCCAACCACAGTGTCTACTTTAAGCTGTGGCCATCCTCTTCCTGCTCTTCCGGCATCAGTCGCGCATGATGGAAGAGGTTCTCTTGTCTTACATAAGGGTTTAGTGAATAACAATCCAGTCTCTGTGCTATTTGATTCTGGATGCACCACAATTGGTGTTAGGCAGTCACTCGTAGATCCTTCCCGTGCCACTGGACAAGTAGTCAAATGTGTAACATTTGGCGGCACATTAGAGAAATACTCTACTGCTATCATTAGGATTGCTACTCCTTTCTTTACAGGAGATGTACACGCATGTCTTCTTCCGAATCCGATCGCTGACCTCATCATCGGTCGCATTCATGGAGTCAAGGAATGCACTCCGCAACAAATTTCCACGTGGGAAAGGCAAAACATGCAGATTGCTAACGCTGTAGTCACTAGAGCTCAGGCTCTTAATATGCCTCAAACTTCATCTACTGAAGATAATGAAGTGCATAACCAAGATAATCCCTTGGTAATTTCTCGTGACTCGTTTATAAAACAGCAAGAAGATGATCCCACTCTGAAGAAATTCTTCATTCTTGCAACTAAAGTGATCCGAATAAAGACACAAGTCGTAAATCGTGGATTACAAAGAAGAATGGCGTACTTGTACGTATGGTTCAAGACTCCATTACGTCAAGTCATTCTCAAATCCTGGTTCCCAAGAATTTGAGAGTTAAAATTTTGCAGCACGCTCACGACTCTCAGTGTGCTGGACACATGGGTTTTTTCCCGTACTAAGTCAAGAGTCCTTGCGGCTTTCTTTTGGCCATTGGTAAACAAGGACATACGGATTTATTGTCGATCTTGTAAAGTATGTCAGGAAGTTAAATCCAAAGGTCCACGGCATGCTGCACCCATTCAGGCGGCGGACATTCCTATTCGGCCGTTCCAAAAAATGGCTATAGACATTGTTGGTCCATTTAAGATCAAGTCTGCCAGAGGACATCAGTTTATCTTGACGTGTGTTGATATGTGCACACGTTGGCCAGAGGCTATTCCTCTGAAGAGCATTACTACTGCTGATATTGCAGATGCTCTTTGGCTTATATTTTCTCGTCTGGGGTTCCCCGGAGAGATATTGTCAGACCATGGCACCCAACTAATATCAGATACCATGTCTCAAGTAATGTCTACTCTGCAGATAGATAGATCTTTAAGTAGTATCTACCATCCAATGTCTAATGGTATGGTCGAACGCCTTAATAGAACACTTAAAAACTTACTGGGGAAGATAACTGAGGATCATCCTCAAGACTGGGACAGAGTTTTACCTGCGGCCCTCTTCGCTTACAGAGAGGTACCCAATGAACATACGGGATTTTCTCCCTTTGAACTCGTCTTTGGCGCGCGTCCGCGTGGCCCTATGTCGTTGCTTCACGATCTCATAACATCTGACAATATTGACGATGACACAAAGTCATCCTACGAATATGTCATCGCGTTGAGACAAAAGATTATCGAAGCATGCAAATTAGCAACTTCTTCTTCTGAATTTGCGAAACAGAAGGCAAGGCAATTTGCCAATAAGAAGAGATGCTTACGACAACTTTGTCCTGGTGACAAAGCATTTGTATTACTACCTTGTAGGGAAAACAGATTACTTATTTCTTGGAAAGGTCCGTACGATATAATATCGAAAATTTCCGATGTCGACTATATTGTCGATATTGATGGGAAGCATAAAACCTTCCACATCAATATGCTTACTGAATTCCATGAACGTCCGGATCACTGACATCCCTGGACAAACGAATGTCATTGAACATGACATTGTTCTAACTGACCATACTCCTATTAGGGTTAGACCTTATCCTATACCTATACATTTTCAAGCACAGGTCGAGAAAGAGTTGGATGAGATGATAGATTTGAAAATAATCGAACCATCCACCTCTGCATATTCTTCGCCGATGGTTATTGTGCGTAAAAAAAGACAATAACATACGTCTTTGCGTTGACTATCGAAACTTGAATCAAGTAACGAAGTTCGATGCCGAACCTATGCCTTTACTGGAAGAGCTACTTACTCGACTCTCCAAATCTCATTTTTTCACTAAACTTGATTTGTCTAAAGGATATTGGCAAGTTCCTTTATCTGAACGCGCCAAACCTCTCACGGCTTTTTCAACACCTAGAGGTTTGTTCCAATGGAATTTTATGCCTTTCGGTCTTATGAACGCACCAGCTACATTCGTACGCATGATGCGCCGAATCCTATCTTATCGGTCAGATGTCATTGCATATCTAGACGACATCTGTCTTTTCAGCGATACTTGGGAAGATCACTATTCAGGGTTAGATGAATTGCTGTCTACTTTGCGTGAGCACAACCTGACAGCGAAACCCTCTAAAGCCTATATTGGTTTTAGCGAAATTTCTTCCCTAGGCCACCGAGTTGGTCATGGTTTCCTAAAGACAGAGGACCATAATACTAGTAAGATACTTAACATCTCAATCCCTAAGACTAAAAAACAGGTGAGAAGTCTGTTAGGTCTTATTCAATTTTATGGCAGATTCATTCAGAATCTATCCTCTATCATGGCACCTCTCTCAACACTTCTAAAGAAAGGTTCGCCTAATGTGGTCCACTGGTCTCAGGAATGCCAATGCTCTCTGGATAAGATTAAAACACTGTGTTCAACACCACCTATTTTAGTGCTACCCACTAAAGATAAGACATTCGTTCTTCGTAGTGACGCATCATCCACTGGGATTGGAGCGGCACTAATGCAAGAGTACTCTGGAACTCTGCATCCTGTAATGTATATTTCCAGAAAACTTAATGCGGCAGAAAGGAATTATTCGGTTTTAGACCGTGAGCTATTAGCTATGGTTTGGTCGATCCTCAAACTACAGAGATTCCTTCTAGGCGCACATTTCATAGTAGAAACCGACCCAAAAGCTCTTACTGCTATACAGAGTAAGAATTTGAAGAGCTCGAGGTCTACTCGATATGCAATTGCTCTTCAACCTTTTCATTTCTCTGTGCGAGCTATTCGTGGATCAGATAATGTGATGGCAGACATTCTGTCAAGATGCCCACATGATTCCACATAACTATTAGGGCTTAGACTTCTTGATATGTCTAGTTCTATAGTAGTTCCTTTTCTATATCATGATAGATACACATTTGTAATTTAATAATATAATGATTGTATCACTACATAGCGGTTCATTGATGTTATTCACCGCTGTGCTTTGATGATTTTTTTCTTCATAAATCATAAATTTAAGATATCTATTACGAAATGATGATATGAATTTTTTTTTTAGGCATTGTGTAATTGCCAGAATTGTATTATACTTTGATGACACCTTCCTGGAAAAATATACTTGTAGAGAAATAATTTCTCTCAGTTTATGAGACACATTCTCACCAGTCGCTCCATAAGTCGACTTAGCCTCATATTAGGCGTTATAGGTATTCCTGATATTTTCATCTGCGCATTATTCATGCGTTGTGAGCCTATTGTACGTTGCTCCTAGATGTATTTCAAAGAAAAAAAAAAAAAATTCCATTTTTTTTTTTCCCCGGGGGGTGGGTAAGACTGTTACGTGCAGTCTTTGATATCTTACAATATTATACATTGGTATAGGTTAATTTTTTATATTTTGTAAACAAAATAGTCTTAAGGGAAAGTCATTATTGAGTTTACTTCCCTTGAAAGATTGTGTCGGCTCTTTCGATCGAACTCCGCGATGTGAATCCAGTTTTTCTGCGATTTATTCTTTGTTTGGGTAATAATAGATTGTTCTTGCTTCAGAATATCTATGGCCTGAATTTATGTGTATTGTTTTGTCTGAGTAGGACGAGTCTGTCTTATATCTGTATATCTTTACATATCTAAGTCGAACTATATGTTCTGTTGTCTCTAGAGAGGTCGAAGGCTATTCGGCGGATGTGTCGCTAGAGTGTGGTGTGATTTGGCTTCGTCCTGATAGGGACTGTGTTTGCTATGTCGGCCTGTCGCCGGGAAAAAGTGATCTCAGTATTTGTGGGGAAAGTGATAGTCGTCTAACCTATCGTGTATGCTTTACCCCAGTGTTTATTCGTATTGCCAAGGAATGGCAGTTTCATATTTCCTATACCAAGGTAATCAAAGATACTCTTATGAACTCTCGATCGAAGCCACCATTTTCGATAGTACGATTTGAATGTCTAAGAGAATATATTTGACTCGATGAAAACGACTTCGATTCCTAGCAGCACTATATCCTGTAGATTGCAGTCAATTGTTCATGATCAAATCTACAGAGCAATGAAATGTTTTATGATTGACTAACTTTAGGACAGATTCATTATCTGTATCCAAACGTGAGTGACAGCTCACGAGTGAAGCCATCTTGGAACCAAAACATGTAGTGACTTTCAAGAAGAGAAAAGGGATGCCCGTATTATCGCTTGATTAGTCCAGAGATCACTGCTACACATGAGAACCCATTGCTAGCGGTTCAATATTATTATATGGAAAAATATGTGCTGAACATTATGTTGACGAATCGTCGCTAGACGAGATTAGGTTTAGAAGCCATCTGAAATATTGTTTATAAGCTGACGTGCTCAGTCAGTGAAGTCAGATGATATATATATGTATGGGCGATACTGAGTGCTTGGCTACTGACAGTCCATTATACACTTATTCTACATGAGTGCCCATGTAACATTGCAAGACCATTTATCCACTGTACTATGATGTATTATGCCAACCTGTGATTTGTCACTATCTGTGCTGTCGAGTGTGTACGTCCAATTAAACTTTAGAAAAGGTACACAGTCGTTGGTGTCGATGACTTCCAGTCATACATGAGTGTGAGAAAAGAACATTTGTCAACAACACGAACCCTTATCATCATTCGCACATTATACACTCAATCCATGTCTACACACCACTGCGTAGGTCAAGTTGACATTCCATACACTACAGTGGAGCAAACAACACCATAGAGATCTTATCAACTGAAGATGATGATGATGTCTGCTTCCATCCACTTATATCTATCTTTTGGTCATGAAGCCTAATAAACAAGACCAAAGAAATAATGAAGCTAAAATATGGCATGTTCCCTTTAGATTTTGGAGAGCATCTCATTGCCCCCCAATGCTCAAACATTAATTCGAGCTAACTACGGTTCCAACTTTAAGGTTGAGGCCATCCTCTTCCCGCTCATCCATGCGTCCCAATTTTTTTTTTTTTTTTTTGGTTGCGCCATGATGGACAGAGGTTTCACTTGACTTGAATATAGGTTTTAGTTTGATGGAACACCAGTTCCGCAGTTCTTTTCGATTCGTGGTTGCAACCACCATTGGAGTGAGGCACGTCACTCGTAGATCCATCTCGTGCCACTGGAAAATGTAGTTCAAATGTAGAAACATTTGGCGGCAACCTTAGAGAAATACTCTACTGCATTCATAAGTATTGCTACTCCTTTCTTTACAGAGATGTACAACGCAGTCTATCTGCCAAATCCGATCGCTGGAACTTATTACAACGGTCGGTATTCACGGAGTCAAAGATACGCACCCCACAACAAATTCCGTTTGGGAAAAACAGAAAAATGCAAAACCGCTTCATGCGTAGTCACTAGGCACAATCTCTAAATGTGCTCAATCTTCACCTACCCTGAAAGCCTAATAAGTGCATAACCAAGATGACCCCTTGGTAATTTCTCGTTACTCATTATACAAAGCACCAAGAAGAGGATCCGAACTCAAAAGAAATACTTTACTCTTGCAACGAAAGGTGATCCTAAATAAAGATACAAAAAATCCGTACAACATTGGATTTACCATGAAGAATGGCGTAACTTGTGCGTTAATAGGTATCAATCACATCACAACTACACGTGCTAATATACATTCACAAATTTCTTGTGGTTCCCAAGAGTATGAGAGTCCCAATATTTTGCAACATGTCACTCTCAAAATCAAACACACCGACCTGGACATCCCACGACTTTCAATTACAGTGTGCTACTGAGAAACATTGGGTCTTTCTGTTTGGCCTATTTGAACAACAGACATAATACTTTTTTTTTTTTTTTTTATTTTTTTTTATATTTTTTTTTTTTTTTTTTTTTTTTGGTCTTTTTTTTTTACGCCATTTTTTTGCTTTTTTTTTTTTTTTTCTCTTCCATCACCTTTTTCGACCTTTTCAGAAAAAGGCGATAGACTTAATCCTTTTTTTTAAATCCTTTTTTTTTTTTTTTTTTTTTTTTTTCCTAATGTGTGTGGACCTTTTTTTCTTTTTTTCTTTTTGTTTTTTTTTTGAAGAGCAATTCCCCCTTTTTTTTTCCCTTTTATTTTTCACATTTTTTCCTCCATATTTTCCCGTCACTAAGTCGAGGAAGTTCCCCACAGCTTTCTTTTTTGGCCCATTTGTGAAATAAGGACAAACATAAAAAATACACGGCATACAATGTCTCATTTTTTATTTTTGCTCGATCTTGCAGAAAGTATGATCTTTGAGTAGGTGATCTAACATCCCTGGAGGTCCAAATCCCATTGGGATGGTGCGAAAAAAAAATGCTAGCGCCTATTCCAACAGGCTGCTGAAGACATTTTCCTATATTCGGCGGAGGATAAGCCGTTTTCAAAGTTTCAAGATAATTTGGCTATAGGGTATCAATAACCCGCGGCACTTTTTTTTTCCCTTCCTTAACAGATCAAAGGTCGGGGCCCCAGAAGAACATACATGTAATTACCTAACCATGTTTGTCGACATGTGCACAACACGTTGCCGCGGCCGATAAGCGCTGGGAGCCATAATAACCTCTTAAACTTATTCAAAGATCTTTCATTAAGAGCTGATTTCTAATTACCGATGACCGACATTCCATCTTACTGATATGTTCATCGCACGAGGGAAAAGGATATTGAAGTTGAGCAAATTTTCCCCTTCCTCCGTCTGGGATTCCCTAAGGAGAAATATTGTCAAGAGAATTTTTGCCCAAAAAGACTCATAGGCACTCATTATATCACAGTCATACTATGTCCGCAGGTAATTGGTCTTAAAATCTGCTGAGGATATAACCTTCCTTAAAAATAGTAAATCCGTAATTTAGAGTATAGAACCTGACTTAAAAATAAAAATCCATATCAAAAGGTTAGCGATAAATTAATACGCCTGGAGCAAGTGCAGGAGTTTGGCCACCCCCACAGTGCCGTTTTGTTTCGAACAAATCGTTTCCCTCCCCCTTCCATGCCCCTCCCCCCCCCCTCCCTCCGTCCCCCATTTGCAGTCTATCACCCACACCCCACACTCCCCCCCCCAGCTTGCAGGCGGGGTTTAGAATAAATTTCCTTCTCGACACAAAAAAAAAAACCCTCGGAATTTCGGTCGGCATACAACCCTGGGGCTTAGGACAAATCTGTGTACGACGCCCCACGAGATCTAAAACCAAAAACGCCAACACGGTATGTAATAAATGTATGAATGCTCATTGGTGAAAGAGCATTTAACAACACAATTCAAACACATCCAACAGTTTACAAAACTTATATCATAGTACAAAAAAAAACATTAACAATGTGATGAAGGGGTTGTAAAAGAAGAATGGTATCGACTAAGCCTTCCCGCTTATTTAGACAAAGGATAAACCCCAGTCCCAAGATAGATATAGTTTATCAGGACCATAGTATTATCCTAACAAAATAAGTTAGATTACACCTTGAAAAGAGGAGTACAATATAAGTATGGTGGTAGACCAAAAATACTGGTTATCCCATTAGTGGCCTTCCCTTTACAAGGCAAAGAAAAACGGGGGGGGGTGAAACAGAGAATAACAAAATCAACCCACTTAAAGGAACAATGCCGGGTATAACAGAAAAACGAATTACCCATAGGCAAGTTAACAAAAGGTTTTTTTGCAAAAAAAAAATCTCCTGTCATTCAACCCGCTGTGAGGAAACCACACTCAAATACACCACAACACATACCTAATGCAGCATCCGACAATCCAGTAGCATGTTATACAACAGTAAGTAAACTCTTACACGTGTGAAAACTGTCTAGCCTTCTATGTCCCGCCCCAGATAATGCGAGTTGAACTCACTGAGAGCAAATATAACCCGCATGCATCTACGCCGGACGTGATGTTCTAAGATTTCATGAGTTGTAATTATAAGAAAACCGAGTCTAAGGATGCACTGACGCAGTTTCGACATAGGGTGAAACTGTGTGCAGGTATAATCCTTCAGTGCGTGAATTGATACCACTGAATCGGTAAAGTATTTAATCCCGTTAGGACAAACTAGGCCTCGGTCCCACAGTCAGGTAAATCGGTATTGGTCTCACATTTAAGAGCAGTACATAAATTATTGCTACTGGCACTGTTTCATCTTCCAGTTAACTCACAGAATGAAATTTAAATTGATGATAATATTTAAAGGTTTCTTGGTATCTTTCATCATGTAATATAAGACAGTTAGGCCGCAACCGACCGCCACAAGATTTAACATTAAAAAAAATGTCTCATCAAACTGTCCTGGAAATTTAAGAACCGAGTATGGAAATCACTCTGTATGATTTAATAAGAAGCGCAGTTATCGCAAAGGTGATCATTCTAAGAAAAAGATATAAAACCCATGACAATCATACTCAAACTATCAAAATCAAATAAATTCTTAACGCGCATAAATAAAACCGTATAAGGCTAAATATAAACAATCGCCGTACTTAAAAATAATGTATTTAAAGAAAACCCGTCACTAGTCTAATTGTTAAAATACACCATCTAGATATAATAATTATATTATTATTCTAAATAGGACAAATTACTATAAAAAATTAATAATAAATTCCTTCGTGACCTTTAAAGTTAACTTTAACATTTAACATCTATATTTAATTGGAATGTAAATAAAATATTATATCATTAAATTTACCACTTGGAACATAATGGGATGAGTTTAATTAAATAGATTAAAATAAACACAAATCCAGTGGCAATAAAATGAAAGCACTATGACCACTGATCACTTTAAACAAAATAAAATTAAAACCGTGCACAGAACAAGAAACCACCCAATTAGAATCCACAAATATCAGATGGGAAATCTAGCAACTTTCTAACTAATAGCTTAGTGAATCATAAAAATCTCTGCACTGAAAGAAAACCTTGCTTTCAGTGTCTGTAATATATTTAAAATGGAAATAAAGAATATGGTGGCATGAAAAAGTTGACACTTTATTTGATCTCATGAGAACTTTCGGGATCAGACCGCCAGACTAAAGATAGAAGCCTTCCCCTGGTTTTTTTTATTGCGTTTCCCCGACGTTGCATCCGACATCTTCCCCCATTCGCTCCGCCTGCGGGTTGGTTTATCGCTTAACAGGGAGGTTGCGGAAAATCCCGGCATGAAACTTCGGGGGGGGGGGGCGGGGGGGGGCGTGGGGACGGGGGTTCAGGGACCACTACTTTACTGCGTTGATCCTGTTCCGCTCTCTCCTAACTGTTTGAATAGGCCACAGGCCCCCACTTGTGCCCCAATTTACATACCATACCCAACATACCCAAAGTGCACCTTACTAAGACCAATATGTAGTGCGAAAAAACAATCTTACCAAGCACACAAAGCCAATACCCAGCCTCCCTTAATAAACAACCAGTCCACTAATAATAAATTCCGCCAACCGATAATGCCAAACTGCCTGTGGAACGGTTATACATTAGCAAAGAGATCCGGATGAAAAAACATACCCTATTTGAATTAAGACTTACCCAAATAATCGGGGGGCTTCTTGTCTAAAAAACGTAAGGGGACGCCTAAACACAGGACCCGAGTGCTACAACAACGATTCAGAGGTCCAGCTGAGTACGTTCTGAGACAATCTGTCCCCTCTTTTAGAGGGACATGAAAACCATAAATTTTCCTGTTTAAATATCTTACAAAGAAGCTAGCCCTCTAATCGGTAGCTTTTGGTGATTGTGTATCCTACAAACAAACTATCCTGTCATCACCGTATACCAGTTTTCCTTTTTCCTACTCGCAGTCAATTACCGCCCCGACATTCAGTCTTCCCCGAATGTATTCCCTTTGAAAGAAATAACATCTAAAAGAAGGTTCCCCACACCTCGGCAAAGAACCTTTATCGCCGATTACCAATACATTACATTATTGTGCACCAAGAAAATGCCTAACGAGCGATGTCTGTTTGATCCACCTGAAAAATAAGTAACCCTAGATAAACTCCCATGATGCCGAACTGATACCGTCAATCAGTTAGCAGGCAATACCGCACAATTTCTATTTCGTCAACTACGAACCTGTAAGTTTCCGTTCAGCTTTATTTATTTAATTGTTCCCACTCAGCCATATTCAACTGTGACAATATACATGTATGGTCCATGGTCATCGGCTTGAAGCATGAAGCACCGGACTATGACCCGATGCCCCTGACCTGACACGCGAAAATCAAACTACACCCTTAATACAAATTTAAAGGTTTCAACTTTCATTGATCAGGCAACCTCAAAATGGGAATGCAGACAACAGACCATCACTAGACGTGCTGTAACCGCGTGAATCGCCACTATTTAGATATCCACCCCGACCTTAACTCAACGGATCAGACAACCTAACAAAGTGGAGAACATTCAGAGGATCCGAAAACTATACCTGAATGCCTAAACATTATGAACAGTACAGCCTAACATTCCCCAAGATTAGAATCACAGACTGCCCGACCGACATACAACACACAACGATACTTGCATTGGGACCAATATAACATCAGCACCAAATCTCAAAGACATCCAGACCCTTTTAACGATATAACCATACACCCAAGAGCGTTAGACCTAATCCTCAGTGATTAATCCTCAATTCCCTTCATGAGGACAAACAGTACAACAAACATACGTGAGACCGAGTTCCAAAGAGCTACATTAAGGACGAGAACTGGCTTCATTCTTATTTGCCATCCGTTTTTCCTATGTATGACATTCATATCGATCGAAGCATACTTTTTGATTGAATAATAATAATTACGATGAAGTTAATTTAGGCTAAAAATAATAAAAATTATAAAAAACAGTTAATTTATACAAGTACCTACCAAAAACATAATAAAAAATCGAATAGAAGTCCAAATCCACCTGAAGACGCCGCATACCAATCCTCAGGCCACCTCTATGTTATCATACAAACTGTCGAAGGTAAATATCACACGCTAATTAATAAGCCCCTAGTGATTCGATGAAGAGACCATAGTAAGCCCATAACTAGCATGTCTAAGTCTACCATAGGATTATTCAATATAATAATTGAAGAATGTTCTTAGAGTCATCACCGACTAATTCGTATCTTCCTCCTACACATGCTCCCCCCCTCTAAACATTCTATCATCCAGCTCTATACATATCATCAATCCGTCACCTTTTCAGGATTGGTACGTTCTGGACAATACAAGCACAGCGTGAAGCAAGGCGGGTGAGCAATACACACGACCGAGCACTTACCCTAATGAGCTACCCTGCAACACGCACTACAACTATGGCACGAGACCGTCGATCCTCAGCACTCACCCATACACCCTACCACCTGCCGCAATCGCTTCCCACCATTTTCCCTCCCCCGAAGGGTGGCACACAGCTTCACCCATACACCCCTATATTCCAAAACACTTACCCTGATTGCCCAGGGGTCACTCGTTCTGTTATTGTTTTTTACTACTCTACTTCGTAGTTTAGATTATTGGCTCTAACTAATGAAACTACAACGTACAAAAAAAAGAAGAAGACAAAGCATTTTAAGACCTATCCTGCAAAACAACAATATCTCGACCAATTAGTTACCTAGGGGCACCTCCCGACCACCCCGCACAATTTCACCCATCCTCCCGACCCCATGAGAACGATCACGACCACTCACGGCCTCACGTAGGAGCCCTCTACCACCCATGGTACACCGAATGTACCAACGTCACACCATGTCTAACCAGTTCAAACCCCATTCACAACTGTCATCCGTACAAAGCCTGCAGAAAGCAAGTGATTGAACACCTGGAGGGATGAGCACCCCGGCGCCCCACCGATTTCCATAGTAATTTCCTTACAGTGGACCGATATCAAAGTCCAAACAAAAGACTTTCCTTTAACTTTATCGTTTTTTTACTGATTTGATGTTCTTCCCATGTTTATTATTAAAGAAAAAATAAAATATTAATAGGATTATTTAACTAAATAACCCTTAGAAATCACCGATGGCGACAGTTTATTAGCTGTTCAGAAAAGTAATCGCAACTAGCTTCGAGAAACTTTCCCTTCTTCCACAAGTGGTTGATTATTCGAATCTCATTAAGACATCTCCAATAAACAACCTTTTAGGCAAAACCTTTAGAGTCGCGGGCTTTCAATAAGGTAAACACAAGCATCCCACACCACATAATCATGGCTTACAACCCTAGCTTAAACGAGCCTTGTCACTTTCATCTCTTGAGCAACCCTATTACTTCCAGCGGATGAACCGTCCACATGAAAAGATGGTCTAATAATTGAATTCTGTTGATTTCTTTCTTGCTTCGTCTCTCTCTCTTTGCTACAATTTTTTATTAGATTTTCATTCTCATTTGTATACATCGAGAAGCTTATGTTCATATTTTCCTTTATCTTACCCTTTTTTTTTTGTTTTTTATTTTTTTTTTTCTTCCTTTTTTTTTGTTTCCGACGCTTTTCCCCATGCACACTTGGAAGAGCGGGTATTACTAATATGACAGACTCACCTAATCAATGTAACACTAATGATTCCGTAGTCCCTATATGTACTTTGATCCCTTTTCCCGAGACCAGAGAGACCACCCCACGAAACAACACAGCAAAACCAAGACTCACCATCAGTACCTAAAGTCCGTATTCCATTCCTGACGACTACAAACCGGACACTACCAACATTCCAGTTCCAATACCAACAAGTTTACAGGAACACTGCCCACTAAAGTGGTCCAATTCACACTAATGATCGTAACTCCTTTGACTCCAACCACCAAACACTACATACACAAAACATCTAATCTAAAGTATGACCTTTGCGTCCATTCTTATAGGTATGTGTATGCGTTTTGGGTATTAATAGAAATATATGTACAACGAATCTCTCTGAAAAAGGTATTTTGGTAATTGTAATCCCACACATAGTAACATGGCCACAATTTGTATTGATGTTGCTGAGCTTCTGACACACTCAAACATACACCAACTTTTCATGTTCAGCTCTGGATACTCCTTTCTTCTTTCTTTCCTTTTAGGGGAACTGACTTTAATTGGGTCTGCACCTACTTTTAAGGACGTAGCACTAATAAACTCTGAAAATGACTGCCAACCAGGTCGACATAATGATGATCCAGTGTTTTCCAATGTGTATTGCGTTAATAAAGAACCAGTTGTGGCAATAATACGTCTTCCTTTGACGCATTTTTAATCAGGGGAAGGCTGCGGTCACATGTCACCCATTGCTGCTATTAACCAGCTATTCCTCTGCCATTGGGTCAGCAAAAAAACACGCATTTACGTATATCTGTACTGCGAAACATCATTCCATCCATATCACCCCAAATCTTGATCTCCAAACGACTAATATCAACCCAAATCTAGGACCTCAAACATCTCATGCTCAGCAACACCTCATATTTGTCCCTTCCTTCTTCTCTCTTATAGTCCAGCATCAATTGTTTGTCTCAAACCCGATTGAACATAAACTCTCAACATTAGATAATAAACATATCACTCTATCTTATATTTAAAATTTAAGTAATAAAACATCCGCATCCCACCTACTATCCTTAGGTCTCAAAAAATAATCCTATCCACACCCCACCCACATTGACCCCACTACACCTCGCATCAGACCACACATCCACACCGGAGCACAACTCACCAATAAAAACCACCCACTTGGTATTTTACATAAGAACATTTATACCCACACAGACACACTTCTAATACACACACACATCAATTCATAGATTAAAGACACCGACACATTTTATTGTGACAACTATTAACAACACGAGAATACAGACAAATCTTCTTCCTCTTACATTAGCCCCAAACAAATACGCTCAACCCACACACACCCCCCCTACTAACCACTCCACCCCCCTAACACCCATTCAACCCCCCACACCCATTACACACCCCCCCCATTCACCCCCCCACCCCAATGTACCACCACTGAAAAGCCACATCATGAACTAAAAATGACTCCTAGGCCATCCCCACATAACTGTACTTAGTTATTTTCCCGTATTCAGTAACATTTTATTATATGTTTATTTGATGAATCATGATTAAATTAAGCCCTTCTATTCTCTCCCTGTTATCGACAGATAAAGAAAACAGAGTCATACTTCTATCACACTACGGGTACCATATTTCTTTCCAATGTTTCACTCATCCACCGTATCAAGCCTGAAACAACTCATAAAAGCCTACCAAACCACTAACCCCGAACCCCATAACTAAACACCTGATAACAAAGAGTTGATGTAAAAATCCCCCCTTAAACCATCAAAGATGTCAGCGATAAAACAACTTCAAGTGGGCCTACGACTAATCCTACACCAGGGGTCAATACATAATGCATAAACGGCGTTGTGTGAGTGGATTCGCGGGTGTACCCACAAAATTAGACATACGAAAAATAAACACCGTCAGGTCTCGAGGGAACCAACATTAAAAATAGTTCCAAAAGATATCTTGACAATGTGGTCCAAGTGTTAGGTTAACCCCATTAAAAAATACCAACCTTATGATCTATCACCATGTCGTTTAGTTTATTTATTGATTCCCAACGGCCCCCACATCCCCCCCCCAACACCCCTGGCCCCTGACCAGACCCCAACATGGTAACCTCCAAAACAAAAACCCACACGCACCCTCAAACCCCATAAACTATCAAAAAAAACCCCCAACCCCCCCTTATTTTATCCTACACACATCCATTCCAACCGCTCCCTACACAGAGCACACACCCACCTCATTGCAATAAAATTGCTAACCCCACCTTGCAACCAAACAACACCTAATGTCTCATTACACTTACAAGCACACATTCTCTAGCTGCCCCTACGATACGACCAACTGGCAACAAAATCAAATCAAAGAACATCAAACCTGACACCCGACCATGCCACACCACTCAATAAATAGAAAAATACACTTGCAGCCCCCTGAGACCCACATCGTCCGACAGACGATACAAATCTAAGACCAACCCCAAACAAACCAAACGACAAAAAGAGCAGCATAAACGCCAAAACATCTACAAAATCAAAATACAACACCTTGACCCATACACCAGTCAAGAACCCAATTGTAATCTCAGCAACACTACCCCCACACCTGCTCGACCCAACTGGATTCACGATGCCATCTTTATTTTCAAAGATTCACTAGCAAACACAATACTGCAAAATATTTCCGCGAACGACCACCCACGTCTAGTAGACCACATTTCTCTCAGACAATGCGAATAAATATATAGTCCACGCGTTGAAACCCCACACCCAAAAACAGACATATCCAGTACATCCAGTCAAATACGTCTTTATTGAAGCCTAGATAAAGACCGTCACCATATTAAGCAATTTATAAGACCCACAAAAAATATCACAATATTTCACCTCACCCGACAACCCAAACCCCATAGCTGCAACGATACTCCACACCATCCAACCCTCCCCTCATTACCTTTAGACTAACAAGAAACACCCCACATCCCCGAGCAGCACCTCTCCATCCCATACCAGATCGCCTCCCAGTCAAAATGAACTTCCCCCACCCAATGCCAAACTCTACCTAGAAACTGCCATGTAGACTGTCGCCTATAAGCGTAAAACCCCGCCCAATTAACTCCGCACTAGTGCACTCGAAGAACCGAGAAACTACATGACCAAACCTTAGATACCCAATGCCTAAACAAGTCCACCCTGGCCACCGTATAAATATATATGCCGAGAACGAAGTAAAACTCCCAAAAAGCGTAAAGCCCCGCGAAAAAGGAAACGTTTTCACAAGTTACGTCAAATTAACACCATAACTAAAACACCGTGTCCCAGGCCCATATCCCTCATTTGCGCTGTTCTTAAAAATTGAACACCACCTCCAACAAATATTCTTGAAAAACCACTTAACACAACATTAAAACAATAACGAGGCACAAAATCAAGCGAAGCCGCAATCACCACATCCTTGAAACTACAACCCCAGGCTATCCCCGCACTGATTAACAACCCATATCCCCACATCAGCTCCAGTAGCTTAACTCTACCAAACTAAAACACCTTCTTAACCTCAATAGACTTATACCTAAAACTCACCACTAAACAACACCCAACCCACCCCCGAAAACCCCAGTGATGCTCAAGACCATTCAAAAAGAAATAGTCAAACTGAATTACGAATCGAACCTCAAAGTCGTTACAACACACAACCGATATTCCGGAAAAAGTGTGCATAATCACTTGTGAAAACGAAATTTTAAAAAAAACAACAATATTTGAAAAAAAATAACCCAGACATTACAATATGACACCTATGTCGATGCTACCCTAAACATGAAAAAAAACCCATCAATTGTACAGCTTATTGATCAAATTCTTCACACCATACGAGATTGAAACCAGTGAATGTACAAAGATACTGGCCAAATAGTATCTTTCTTATCTCAGCTGCAACAAATTTGTGCATTTTATGAAGCCTACAACAAACATTCATTTGTCCATTGAAAGCCACCTTTTCAACACAACGAACTGAACCTCAACAAACGATGAAACAAACAACTCACCTAAACCACGTGGATCTCTAACTGCTATTTTCCAGTGCCGGAGTCAGAAGAATCCCAACAAGTACTCTTAATCAGCTATAAGCTAGACAAATAAGCCTCTGAAAAAATCTTGTATATACCCATTCTGCTCTGCATACCCATATGATCTCGGAATGAGATTCTGATAAAACACCTAACTACCCAGTACCCCCCTAACACCAATACCCCAGGCAGAGTTCTCTAAACCCCCAACCAATTCCAAAACTGAACTGCCTCAAAACAATTCCTGGGAAGATTACAAAGAGAAAGGAAACCAATGGAATCAATATATTTGTTAAAAACCTAAACATATTTAATAGGAAGTAAAAAACGGTACCTATATGTCTATATGATATTACTGACCAAAACTTGCACAATAGGTTCCCCACCGAATATCAAGTCGTACCAACCAATGCTTAACACGTCCCATGATAAACTTCCGGTGTTTAATAATCATATTATTTCCCTACATACCTGTCAAAGAAAACCACCTTATTTTATGGGATGTCGAAGCTGGCAACTGAGGACAGATGTTAAACGCTGGTATGCTGCAATATGCCAGATGCGGTGGTTGTCCGCAAGACGAAGAACCAGGTGTTATCAAAATCCTTGTAGAGGCCACTCATGTCCGTAAGATTTTTTCTGAGTCAAGTGTGATGCTACTCATTCTTTATATTCCCTATTTCTGTAACTGAGAAAAAGCCAAAATAGACAATTACCAATAAGAAATATGTATTTGACATATAACTATTATACATAGTTATTAGGTTGAGCCACAACTCTTTAAGGTCAATCCAGGTATGTCATAATAATAATGGCTACAATCCAGCATGCCGTTAACTTATACATTGTGCATGTCCCTGTAAGAAAGTCAACTAGTCGTCTTGATGGTTTCCCCCGCTGTCATTATAAACACACTGCAATAGTTATCCATGTATGCCCTCGTGCCCTCTGCAACTGATTTACCATGAGACTAATTCCAGTAGCCAAGTGAAATGGCCTAATTTTTGAGAGCGAACCACCTCAACATAGACCCTTCCTATATTTCTATACCTCTTTCCATCTTCTGGTTGCATTTTTTGAGGGGTACATATGTCCCTTCATCTAAAATAATTATTGATACATCGACAGCTTTAAGGGTCGCTAATATAATCGATACACACCCTAAAATAAAGGTTCAGAAATAGGAAATAATAAAACAGTTTATTATTTAATTTTTTGTTTTTTTGTATATATAATTAAATATATATATTAGTTAAATATATACAAAATACAAAAAAACAAATACTAAAAAACACTAAAACTACTAACACAAACTACATACGATGAATAAATCACCACCACATATATAAAAAATTTCTTTAACCAACACTCTCCACACCCCCCCCCCCAAACCACACCCTCCCATCTCCCATGACCAACACACCCGAGTCATACGCCCTTCCATCCGGTATCCACGAAAATCCCCCCTAGAAATCATCAAAGCGTCACTGCGAACATGGAAACCGCTTATCCCACGATTAAAGACCAAGCATAACTAGAAAAAAACCCTCAAATCTTCACATGAAACTAGAGCTTGAAAATCTTTGGAACACAAAGTAGAGCAGACGACTGCGTAAAGACCTAAAATAATCGCCTCACAAACAAAATAAACATGCTATACCCCAACGAACGAACAGAATTACTAAAGATAAAAAGAGACGGGCCGCTGCAGAAATCCGAACCCTAAGAACACGCCGTCCGCGCGTAATACACACCATTCAAAGCCATCAATACGCGTGTGTAGAATACAACAATGCAC
>JAMPIV010008850.1:0-206483 GCA_024509875.1 Oreohelix idahoensis | reverse complement strand
ATGCACAAGATAATTAACATTCATTAGAATGAACTCAGACAGAATGAGAGAGAGAGATGAATAAATGAGCAGTAGTTTGAAAAGCAAGTCAACCATGTGATGTTAACGTGAAAAACTTACGAATGACTTTTGTGTGTCTTCAGTTCATCAAAGTCCTGAGTGCTACCACACGCAACGTGTCCTGACGTCCTAACCCGAAAATAAGTAATCAAAAACGGACATTTTGGCTAGACAGAAATTTGGCATAGACAATCTTTTTCATTCCTCAATTAAAAAGGAATATTGTCTCACCCACAAGTCATAAGGTGGACGCAGCATTTTTCGTCACCATATACTGCTTGCTCACAAGTTCAATACATCGTTATCACAAGTTCAATACAGAGTCATCATAAATTCAAATCCCTCGAAAGATCATTATTATCTGAAGTCAAGCAAAAGAGCTCAAAAGAGGAATCGCATATTTATACCACGTGAAACACACTCTTAAGCGCATTTTATGAAGCAGACTCGAAAGTATATGAATCACGACTACATACGCAAGATTATGAGTCTACATATCACTAACATTTCGTGAAGATATCCAGTCTGACCAGTACCGTCGGGAGATTAGACAACAGACCTTTTGTTCATATGACAGCTATTAACTGTTGATCAACACTACAGAGATATACTCAAACAGTGAAGGAATATACATAGATATCTCGTCAGCGTTCTCCGTACGACAACAGTATTCATCAGAACGTCCTCAGCTTAGAGATACCCCACTCGACATAACGTATAACAACTTGGGAATTTTATGCATACATGTGAATCCTCATATCTAGGAGAAGCATTTAGAGACACATGGACTGTGTAGAGTACTCACCATTTTGGTAACACGTATCATCTCACATCATCATTTCACTTTACACCAGTTCATTCTTAATTAACTATTACTTAATTAACTGTAATTTTATTATCTCATCTGTGTGTTTTGTGTGAATCGTCTTTCACCATCATCACATTCTAACCATTACTAACCCTATATGTGTGGATATTTCATTAATAAACCCAACGATCGGTTGATCATTATCAAGAGTTTGTTAATGTATCACTCGTGCTGTCGGTGTTACATATTCACCTATAGGAACCTTTCTCTACTCAGATGAGGTTGGGGGCTTTTTCTTTACGGGATCTAAGGGCAGAAGCTAAGGTCGTGGGGAAACAGAACTCTTTCCATAATTAATTAGAAAACACTGTCTAGTGGAAAGCATTCGCATTCCTGTCTTCTTGTCCCTATCTCGAATAGGTCTGTATTCTTTCTTAACGAGCCAATTTCTAGAGACCTTATATCTATATCTCATAGACTATTCCTGGCAAAAACTACTGTAGTAGTTGCCCCAGTGACTCACCACACGACAGTCTTGTTGCGTTTGTACACATATTCTCTAATAACCTTCCCAAGAAACTAACAATTTTAACTGACTCTCTTTTAACAACTCAAGCACTTAGAACACCAGTTTTCAAGTACAGGGTTCAAAAACCAAACCAAAACTACATACTTATATTCCAGAGGATGTTCAGTCTTAATGGCTTGGATACCTTCACATGTTGGCATAGAGGAAAATGAACAGGCAGATAAAGAAAGCAAGAAAGGTAGATCTGATAAAAATTAAATAAATGTCTTCTTCTTCTTTGATCCTTAGCTGCCGACCGTCAAAGCAGTCAATGGCCATCACGCCTGATGGCGTCTTGTAGGGCAACAACAAATTGATTCCACTTTGCTCGGTCGGTGGCCATCCTTCGCACAGTGCCCCAACTCTGGTTCATACTTTGCATCTCAGCCTCCACAGACCTCCGCCAAGTTGTTTTTGGTCGGCCTTTCTTTCGTTTTCCATCAGGGGTCCACAGCATAGCTGTTCTTGTGATGGCATCGGGGTCTCTTCTGAGCACATGGCCAACCCAGCTCCAGCGTCTGCCAGCTATGATGGTGTGCATGTCCTCTTGCTTGCTCCGAGTAAGCAGATCTTGGTTGGTGAGGGTATTCGGCCAAAAGATTAGGATAATTTTTCTTAGGCATGTTGTGTGAAAAGAGGATAATTTCGACATTTCCTTCTCTGTAACTCTCCAGCATTACGCACCATAGAGAAGCACAGAAAGCACACAGCTCTGATATAATCTTAATTTTGTGCTTGTGCTGTACTGAGAGGACTTCCAGATGTTGTTTAGGCTAAAAGAGGCTGTTCTTGCTTTGTTCATTCTGTTGTTGATGTCTTTGCTTGCTCCGCCGTCTGGTATTACTATGCATCCTAGGTATGTGAGGGTGTCTGTCTGTTCCAGTTGCTGATTCCTTATTGATATGGACTCAGGGTTGCTCACATTGAGCGTCATGACCTCTGTCTTCTTTAGATTGATGTTCAAGCCCACCTGCTGGCTATACTTATTAAGTTTATCCGTTTTTTCCTGGATGTGTTGATGTGAATGTGCTAGTAGTGCAATGTCATCTGAATATTCCAGATCTTCAAATGTAGAAAATGTAGTCCATCTTATTCCTCTTGGACTGCCCTCTGTTGTCTGGCGCATCATCCAGTCTATGACTGTTAAAAATAGAGTGGTTGATAAGGGGCATCCCTATCGTAATCCTGTCTTCACCTCTCAGTTATTGTCTACTGCTTTTGAAATCTCCCTGTATAATTCCTGCCTAGTATTTTGCTGGGAACTGAGAGAAGAGTGATTCCTCTCCAATTATTCTGCACTCTGTTGGTTTGACAATTATTCCTTTGTTCCACTCTGTTGGTGTTGTCCCTGTTTTCCAGACTTGTGCAAATAGTGGTTCTAATAGTTCTGTTGCTAGCTCAGGGTCTGTCTTAAATAGCTCTGCATTTAAGTTATCATGGCCAGGAGTTTTTCCATTCTTTAACCCTTTGATTGCTATGAGTTCTTCTTTTCGTGGAATGTCTGTATTAACATCTAGATCATTTTCACCCTCAGGAACATTCAATTGTGTCTCTGGTGGCTCCTTGTTCAGAGTTTCTCTGAAATGCTCTGCCCATCTTGTTTCCTGTCCCTCTGCTGTCGTGATGAGATTTCCTTGCTTATCTCTTACTAATGTAATATTGTTTGCACCTCGTTTTCCGCTGATCATTTTTGTTATTTTGTATACTGCGCTTTGTTCATTTCTCATTGCTGCCTCTTCTGCCTGTCTTGCAAGATCGTCTAGGAAATTCCTTTTGTTGGCTCGGGTTTGGCGTTTAATTTCCCTGTCCAGCTGACTGTACTGTTCGCTATGAAGTTGCTTTAACCTGGGGGACTTCGCTTCTGTTTTCCTTCTTTTCATTTCCTTTCTCATCGTTATGGTGTTTAACGTTTCTGGTGTTATCCAGTCTTGCTTCTTCCTTTCCTGGAATCCCAAGCATGATTTGCTGCTTTCCTTATATATTGTTGAATTTCTGGTCTATATCACCAGTCAATGTCTTTTCCTGCCTTCTGGCAAATTGATATCGCTTCTTAATATCAGCCGCAAAAGCTTTTCTGGTAAGGAGGTCCTTCAATTTGCTGATGTCAAACCTTTTCTGTATAGTTATAGTTGGTCCAGCCGTTCTGAGTTTCACTTTCAGTTTTGCTACTACTAAATGGTGATCACTTCTCACATCCGCACCTCTTCTAACCTTTGTGTTATGTAAATATATTACATGATATTAACACGTTTTTGCTTCCCCTGTTTCCCACCTCTGTTTGCTTTTTAATATTCACGTTTCGTTAACGCAGAAGGCATGCGCTTCGATATCTGTCGAACTCATATTTTAGCCACGCCTATTTTCTTTCTCTCTATGTCTTACAGACACTAAGAATGTGTACAAACAGACCTATTAGCTAGTCCTGAGCCGTTAACTGTATTATCACGCGAACGATTGGGCAATCGCTGAATAGTGACAGATCAGAGAATGAGTCGTCTAATGGTAAAATTAAGGGCGATAAGTTAAGACGTACTTTCGGTAGACATTGGTCAGGGGGAATTAATCTGAGGAAAGGGGAGATAATCACAGTTAACCACCCCCACATCAATTTGTTCGGAACGTAATTAGCTACAGTGAGAGACGCCTGATCAAAGCGAGTTCGTTCGCTAGCGAGGAGTCTGCAGTCGGCATAAGTGTGAAAAATAGCTTTGATTCAGGATTCGACCGAAGAATTCCCCAAAATCTGGGTGAAGGCGTTATATGTAGCAAGTACTAGCGAATTTTACACCCATTATATATATATATATATATATATATATATATATATATATATATATATATATATATATATATATATATATATATATATATATATATATATATATATATATATATACTCCAGCTTTTAAAATCATTTTATGTATATAGTAGCCGCAGAATTTCAGAACATCTAGCTTCGAATCATAGACCATTGTTTATAGTATTTTCGATTGGAGATTGTTTCTTTTCTGTGTTGTGGTAACTATATTTAATAGCATTTTTGAGTGATTTAATTGTTAAGTTCATCATTATATTTCACTAGGATTTACTGTGTTAATTGGCTAGCAGATTAAAATAACTTATAGCTAATTCTTCCAGCGGTAACGTAAATTTAATTAATTGCTATTAACTAGTAAGAGATATTTTAATTGACTAGTAAATGCACTAGGCCATGTAAGACCGACGATATATATATATATATATATATATATCTTCTATCCATCATGTGTAAATTTTTGTAATTGACTAGAATTCATTTCACGGGTTAATAAGAACGATAAGATAAGCGTTACACCGGGGTTTTCTAACCAAATCTTATAGCCAAGTGGTTAATAAATTATATCGTTGTGAGGGTTTGGATAGAATATTATATTGTGGTTAAATGTTGTATTTTCTTCCTAAAAATCTAGTACGGGTCACAAACCTAAACGTACCAGCGGCCTGAATCTGAAAATAACGGATCTAAGTCCAACAGTATCAAAAAACATTCTTATATAAATATTGGGTCTTCAAGGTTGACCTGTTTGGCCTCTTGTTTCACCCAGAAAGAGAGAGAGTACCAACAACAGACAATAAGAATAAATTGTAACTGGACCTATAGATATCCAGATTTCTTTTTTTCCATTTTCATATACATTAAGCCCGCAGTGGCAAAAACATCAAACATTAACATTTCCCGACTTTCGACCATTGTAGTGTGACGAGGATTTTTATCCCGAGGGAGTTATCTACCTGACATTCTATTTAACTATCGAATATTTCAAGCTACTGTACACTGTGAACATTAGATCTCGAAAGTGTTTTCATAACTGGACTAATTGCTGTGACATGAACAGATTCAATAAACAGTAACAAAGCAAGCGTTCCTCAAATAAGAGGATTAATCAGTAAATTTGAGGAACTGGGGCTTGTTTTGCCAAAAAAGAAAAACCCAACACTAGATCCGCTGGGTGTACCAAGGAATTCTGTTCCAGACGTTGTAAATCAAGTAATTAGGTAAGCGAGATTGAAATGTGGCCACATGTTTGACAGAGCGAGAGAAAGCAGGAGGGAATAATTCTTCCAGTGTATAATCATTATACTCACTTTGTTTTTTTCTTCTTATGTTTGCTAATACTGTTCATTTTTTTCAGGATAGATTAATTAGAAAACTCTGTTCTTGACAGTATATTCAAATTCTATACCATAGTGCTAAGCTTTGACCTTTTGGGGGTTAATATCTTCTTCTAATAGGATCTTGTCTCAACAGAGGGAATCGCACTTATGTGTCTATTTCTTTATTAATTCTGTAACCTATAATTTTTATATTTGATACTAAATGTTGTGAAGTTTTCTTTATGATAAATAAACTTAACATAAAACTTTATTACCTGTGTCGGTCAGCTCGGCCCAATATCCCTACTCCATTAATATAGTTTCACGTTTGTGCATCTAATTGTCGTCACTTATCTGTGTGGGTGTATGTGAGTGGTTATAGTGTATATGTTAATATATACAGCAAGGTAAACTGTCTGATAAACAAATCACAGTCGTAAAAGATAGGCTGGACTAAAGTAATGTCCTTTCTATTCCTTTCTGTAGAATAATGGCTACACCTTCATTGTGCTGTCCATCCTCTCTTCCAGAGTAAAGTACTGTTTCTCCTGTTGCTGTTTTAACTTTTCATGCCCCTGTCCATCTGCTTTCGCTTATCCCTAGAATGGGTAATCTATAGTTTCTCATTTCTGCTGTGACCTGTTTTAGTTTACCCTTCTCGTTCATTGTCCCGATATTCCAAAATCCTATTATTGTTTCACGTTTTGCGGTCAGGACGTCCGTTTTCGTGTCAGTGGCTTCCTTTCGGCTTGCACCACTGACAGTCATACGAGCCTCAGACTCCGAATGTCCGTCCCGCAGCAAAGTTTGTTCATTTGTTGTCGTTTCCTTAACTTCATTTCTTTTTACATAGACAGGGGTGTCAGCCCTATGCTAAACCCCCAACCTGGAGGACCAGGGTGTTTGCTTTAGTCTGCAAGAACAAAAGTTAATGTATAGTAATTGGGGAGGTGCAGGTCTGATGCTGTTCTTACAATACATATGACTTTTGAAAGTGAATTAGACCTAAATATCTTACTTACTTACTTAGTCGTTCCCCTTCTACCGTGAGGTGTAGAGGTTTGGAAGAGAGAGCGCCAGACTATCCTATCGGCTGTCTTCCTCCTGGCCTGGTTCCATTCTAGTCCTCGGTCCTTCAAAGATTGTCTAATGTTGTCCTCCCAGCGGACTCTGGGTCGTCCTGGGGGTCTGGATCCTTGGCTCTTTGTTTCCCATGCTTGTCGTGGTAGCCGGTCTTCTTCCATTCTGCAAACATGGCCAAACCATCTTAGTTGGGACTGCTCTACTTCGGTCTGCAGGGGGTGGGATTTAAGGCCTTGACGTATCGTCTGGTTGCGTACCATGTCTCTTCTTGTTACTTCAACCACCTTCCTCAGATACCTCATTTCTGAGGTTTCCTAAATATCTTTTAAAGTCAATTATATAACTGGAAACACCAGACCTTTACACCCCTCCCCTTACTTTTATTTTTTTTATGTTATTGTTTGGTTTTGTTAGGGTTTATCTCGTTTTTGTTTGTTTAGGTTTTGAACATGTCAGGTATCTAGAGAACTAAAACTTCTAAGCAATAAGAAACTTTAGACTGTAACTAGAAATGGGCTATTTTAGAATAGAAGATCCTTGCTGTGCAATGTTTAGAAAAAAAATATTTTGTTTTTTATTTTTATTTGTTTCTTGGAAAGGGGAGATCACACACAAAAACATCCATACAAATTTAGTTCTGATTTACTCTATTTGACTGAGTAGAGAGGAGAAAAAGGTACTACATCTGGGTATTGGAAATCTGACTTTATTTTCTTCAAATTAGTACACCATATGTCCTAATTATAACCCATCAGGGGTTGAACGGGATAATTTATTCCAAAAAAAAAAAAGTTGGACACGCAAGAGAGAAAATGGAGGTGGATAAAACACATGATTAGGAAACATCCAATCAGTATAACCAGAGAATCGTTGACTGGAACCCATAGTGGCAAAGTAAAGTGGGGAGGACAAAGAGAAACTGGAAAACCAGCAGAAGAGGAAGATCAGGCTATTCTGGACAGAGTTTAAAAGTCGGACCCACACAAATCATTGGTATACAACATTTCTAGGCCTATAGTAATATAGTCTAGATCAGTGGTTCCCAAAGTGGGCAGTACCGCTCCCTGGGGGGAGTTTGGAAGACCTAAGGGGGCGATAAGGGAAAGGTGCGACAGGGTTGGGGGGTCGTTCAGTAGTGGTTGAGGACTTGTCAAACTAAATTCAACATTATAACTTAATATAACACTTACATGTAAAAGTGGTTTAATTATACAGAGTCCTGATGTGAGTGCTAAAAAGGAGAACGTAGCCTGAACTAACCCACCTCTCTGTCCTTACGTCGCTCGTCCTAAATTCTTGTATGTCCTTTAGCAGAGGTTCCCAGCCTGAGTTACACGTACCAGGGGTACGAAAAGCTTGTCAAGGGCAACTGGTAATATTTGGTAATTAACTGCATTATCATATTCAAATATTGTGTAGTAGTGTTCGCGGAGAAAAAAATGTTGTGGATTTGAAAAACAACATCAATGAGACGTGGACGAGACATGGAAGATGGGAAAATGGTGAGAGGGCTGTGGAGATTCTCTGAGAATCAAGGGGGCAGTGACCAGTGTTGTCGACTCGCGTCAATCGACTTGGACTTAAAGTAGCCATAGCGACTCGACTCAAGATTTAGGTATTAGCAACTCGACTCAGACTTGCCAATTTTGGTGAAACGACTTGCCATCCTCAATCATAATGCACTCTTTATTAATTAGGAAAAAATGCTCATGTGTTAAGTGATATCACCTAAAAAGCGCGAATGCTTCAAAATGTTTTTTTTTTCAAGTGCCATGCCAAATGGAGTAGGTGATCATGTCTTTCAGCAACCTCATGTCCAGCTACTCGGTTGACACACATGGTGGTAAGACAAGTTCCTATCCCGGGTCAAATGTTTGCTGTTTATAAAAATAATATTTAAAGCTACAAAACATCACAGTGGAACCAAAACATACTGTTTATCTCCCCTCCCCCCTCTCCCGACGATAAGTGCAGGCCATCATGTCGTCCCACATACCAAGCTCTATTTATCATTGGTGTTGTTCATTTTCTTCCATGTCATGTTTTAAAAGTGACCTTTCTTTTACTTGTCGCCATGAAAAATGTGCCACCATTAATTTTGTTTATTGTAACGAAATTTGTTCTGACTTTTCTCATAACATGTCCAGAAGGAGTAGATTATCTCTTTCGTGTGAGTGTTACGGGTGATATTACTCTTGTAGTATATAGTTGAATATATTGCAAAGTTCAGTGACAAAATAGGCATCGTACTGACAAACACGAATGGAGACGGGCAAAAACATACATGACATCAGTTCTGACGAATCCAAGCCGTGAGGTGGATGGGTCCACATAATATGGTTGACGTTTATTAATATGAACCGAAACCACCCCAATAGACACCTTGTAGAAAACTGGGAACACAAGCAAAGAATAAAACACAAGTCAGTTACTTACAATTCAGGATAGATACCACCTAACAGAAAAGAATGAAAATTCACACAGCACTGGAAACAGCCGTATACCATCTGAAGACTGTATTCGACGCCTTTCCCTCAAAGACTCAAAACATCATCATTTTTACTGATTCAATCAATGCCTGCCATTCAAGCTTTGGAAGGCAGTGGACATTGTAGAACTGAATTAGCCAAATTAATCCTGGATGCTGATCAGCTTATCACTTCCTATGGCATTAGAATAGTTATACAGTGGATCCCTGGTCACTCAAATACACCAGGTAATAACAGAGCAGACAGATTAGCATATATATATATATATATATATATATATATATATATATATATATATATATATATATATATATATATATATATGGACAAATCAAGACCTGAAGGTCTTTTGTATTTGGACATGCGCCCTATTATAACCGACTAGGTTGAATGGGATGCGCCTCGCCAAAACTTTATTTAAAAAAAAAAAAAGATTAGCAAAGAAAGGAACAAGACAAGAACAACCACTCACAGCAACAACTCTCCAAACAGCCAAATCACTCATACGAATAACAAACAAAGAAATTTGGCTGAACAGATGGGCCATGGGAAACACCGGGAGAAAGGTTTACAGACATATGGCCAGTCCTGATCCTAATGACAACATTGGTCATTTTACAAGAAGGGATCAGAGCACCATTTTTCGGCTCAGAACATACCACTCAACAGTCACTTGAACAGAATCCAACCACAACACTCTCCAGAGTGCCAGCTGTGTTACTACCCCTACAAAACTGTTGACCACCATCTCTTTGAGTGCCCAGCACTCGATAATTTTAGAAAAATGCTCCTTCCTCCGAGGCCAGATAAGTGGAACACCTTGTACGAAGAAACAAAACAACTTGCGAAAACATGCAGATATCATTATATGGCATTGTGCTGAAGGGCGAGAGCCCAAGCGCCGCTGGATCAATAACAACTCATACACTGATCTCACAACTATTCAGATAACACGCTCCCAGTGGAGCATCTATCATAAACAGCAATCTGTATCTTCACTGCCAAAACACTCCTTGACACCACTATTATCTGTTTCATATCTTTGTATTTAAGTCACTCATTAAAACTGTATTGTCTTTTCTTCTCTGTTTTATGCATGATATTTTGTAGACTAATGTAAAACTCTTCTTTCATGAATTCTTCTGTGTCATTCTTCTTCTTCTTTGATCCATAGCCGCCGACCGTCAAAGCAGTCAGTGGTCATCACGCCTAGTGGCGTCTTGTAGGGCAGCAACAAATTTATTCCACTTTGTTCGGTCCGCGGCCATCCTTCGTACAGTGCCCCAACTCTGGTTCATTCTTTGCATCTCGGCTTCCACAGTTCTCCGCCAGGTTGTTTTTGGTCGGCCTCTCTTTCGCTTTCCTTCGGGGGGTCCATAGCATAGCTGTTCTTGTAATGGTATCAGAGTCCCTTCTGAAGACGTGGCCAACCCAACTCCAGCGTCTGCCAGCTATGATCGTGTGCATGTCCTCCTAATTGCTCTGAATAAGCAGTTCTTGGTTGCTGATGGTATTCGGACAAAAGATTCAGAGAATTTTCCTTAGGCAGATTGTGTGGAAGGAGGACAGTTTCGACATTTCCTTCTGTTACTCTCCAGCATTCCGCACCATAGAGAAGCACAGAAAGTACACAGCTCTCATACAGTCTTAATTTGGTGTTTGTGCTGTACTGGGAAGACTTCCAAATGTTGTTGAGACTAGCAAAGGCTGTTCTTGCCTTATTCATTCTGTTGTTAATGTCCTTGCTTGTTCCTCCGTCTGGTGTTACTATGCATCCTAGGTAAGTAAATGTGTCTGTCTGTTCTAACTTCTGGTTCCTTATTTTTATTGGCTTTTTGTCATTGTTTGTGCATAACACTGAATGATGTTTATCTGTATTTTCCCTTTGGTTGTTTTTTTAATATTGCTGATATTAGTCCGGGTCCATCTGCTTCCCATTCAATGAGTGCTTTTTGCACTTCCTTTGTCAGCATCAGGGCCACACCTTCATTATGGTTTGCACTTTCTTATTTATATCCTGAGGACAGCACCATTCCTCTTATGTTTGGTTTCTTCCTTTCAGACAAGACTGAATGACTGAAAAAAACAGTAAGAAAATTCATTCATTCATTGTAGCTCCCTGTGGAGAACAAACCTTCAACAGGTTCATGCCATATTGCCCTGTTCCGTGCCATCCGTTCAAAGTTTTTCCATGTCTTCTTTATGCCTTTCATGAACCCACTTAATGGAGGACCATTTTCTGTTGTGGACACTTGACTTGAATTACTTTGGTTATCTTGTCCATATTGCTGCAGAAGTTTTCTTTTGAGTTAGTTTCTTCAGGATGGAGTTGTTGGCCCCATGAACAACCTTCCTTAGCTGCCTTCTGTTATGTGTGTAGTTGCAAGAAAACTGATAAGAAGAAAATAACCAAATTAGTTAAAAAGAAGTACACATTTTTATTAACATACAGAACAAAACATGAAATTTCAACAAGAATCTAACTGCTTGTGTATATAGCTGCAAGCTCCTTGGCAAATCTAGGTAAAGGAAATCCCATGACATTGAAGAAATCACCATGGATCTTTTCCACCAATGTTCCACCAAGTCCTTGAATACCATAAGCTCCAGCTTTATCCCTGCAGTAAAAACAAATAACTTACACGTTAAAAATAAGTCATCAAGTATTATATATGCAATCTTCATTACTTTATGGTCAGACAAGAAAGATCATATGATAACCTTGAAAGCACTGTGAAACATCGATGAGATATACCTAGTGACAATAAAACAAAGAGTAATTTGCCCAAGGCATTAAAAACCACTGTAACTGCAAAAGCAAATGTGATCAAGAAAGTACAAAACATAATATGCACCTATGTCTACATCATATTAATCCTGCATACATACTAAGACCTTCCTCTCTCAGCATTCTCTGTGTATACATTTTATAAAAAGTCATTATTTTTTAAATCAACAGACCTCAGAAACTGTTTAGCACTATCATGTGCCTTCCTTCAACTACAGATAGAGAACTGCAATATGGCTGAATTTTTATTTGGTTCTGCTCACCTCAATTGAAGAATTTATACACACACAAAATATTACTCTAAAATATTATAATAACACAGTAATTAAACATTTATAACAGCCAAAATTTAATATGATCAGGCTGAAATAATCAATAACTGTTTAGGTTTGTGTAGTGGATTTGATGGTATTGTATGATTGTGATATTACTTAGTGTGATGCATGAGGTCAGCTGTGAAGGCTCCTGAGATAAATGTAGCTGTGAATTTTCAGAAGGCCCTTCTTGCTACCACTACGACCTCACACCTATCTTTTTTTTTCTAATGAATGTGGCTACGTTAAAATTCTAGGGTAATGATATGTAATGTGTTGTGGTAGTTTACATACACACACACAGATATTTAATAAGTCTAATAATATTAATAAAATGTTATGACACACTGAACTAACTCAAGATGTGTAAAATTTTTGTTCTGAACCAAGGTTTTATTTTGGTCAGAACATATGAAAGGTTTTGCAATTATTAATGAAATGCATGAATATATGGCATAATAAATGAAAGGTGTGTACATATGTATGTTACAAGACTAGTTAATATTACTACTGTTTATAGTTGTAATTTTTCTGGGAGAACGTTTAATGGATGTGCTGTTGGGGTGACCTCATCACTCCCTGTCTATGGCGACTACACATTGTCCATTTATTGAGGGTATTATAATTGGTGTGTTAGAAATTAAGTTGGTGAGTATTCAGCAGTCCAGACGCTCACGTATCTTGAATGAGTAATCTGGTGCTGGAATCAGGTGGCCCCACCTCTCCATGCTTGGGGGCAATATCAGGCTGCTCTGCCAAAATATAAACTGCACGGGTCCACTCTTGTAATATTCAACACCTCATTTGACACCACATTGGTGCCAAATAAAAACTCACAGTTCTGCAATAAAGTATTGGTCATGTGTCAGAATTCCATCCTCTAAACCCTTTCTGGACACAACACTACACACAACAACAACACCACATAGACGGGTCAGATCTCTTTGACCATACAACACATCTTACCAATTTTAGCACTCGAGTCTCAAGGCTACAGTTTTTGAAAATTAGGGACATTTTTTGTTTCCATGCAGTCGCTCGCTGATATGAACAACACAGTCTTTTGTCAATATCTTTCTTATTATTTATCCGTCTGTATAAATGAAAGCATATTATTTCACTGCTCAAGATGGGCCATCCGGCCAGCTAGGTTTTATATTCCTAACATTATTATTAAGAAAAAGTTACTTTTCAAGGTTATTTGGTTTTTAGAAATATTTTCTAGCATCTTCTGTACTGCGTTTGCCGCTGAATTCAAATAAAGGACTAAGTTATCGCAAAAGCGTCCAAGAAATGACTGTTGCGTATAATAGCTAAGGTCCCTTTTGTCGATTTCTTTACCTTGTGTCAACTTGGAGACGTGACTTTTTCCTCCTTTCCCCACCAATTGCGTCTTTTAGCCTTGCTAGTTTCAAGCACGCGTTCAGTCATATTTTTTCCTTTTGATCTTCGTTCTCCTCCCGTTCCAAGGGTAACGTTTTGCCTTCACGTCTAACAATTTAATTTCCATGGCGGGTGATGACCCGCGGCGTGGGCGATCATGTATTGTAGTAGCTTACGCATTAGTTTTTATCCCTACGTTGTATCATTGGAGATATTTTAACGTTGTATCATGGTTAATTTTATGACAGTTTGAGTAACTGAAATTATTAGCAGCAAGTGACTGAATAGCTAAATTTTTTAGCAACAAGTGACTGAATAGCTAAAACTATTAGCAGCAAGTGACTGAATAGCAAAAATTATTAGCAGTAATCCCTAGGCCTGTCTATTTTTAACATCTTTTCTATTGTCATACTGAGGCTCTCTGCTGTTCATACTTCTTATACTTTCACAAGAAATGCTCTATATTATTGTCTTGAAGACATTATGCACAGTAAGGCCCTTCTTAAAATGTGGGCTGTTGATCAGAGCTGATTGTCTACAAAATTTTCTAATTATTGATAGCGGGTTATCAATTTCTTTGTATGCAACCTGTTGAGAGTTTAACACATTTAAACAGCTGAGAATACTAATATGAATATTTAAACAGATGAGAATAGTATTAGTTAAACACATTTAAACAGCTGAGAATACTAATATGAATATTTAAACAGATGAGAATAGTATTATAAACTCACATGGGCTCTGCAGTTGCAATGTATGAATGTATGACTTCCGGGCTCATTTGCTGCATGTAAACATCAGTGCTCTCCACAAAACTTGTGTACCGATAGCTAGCATCCAATGATTTGGTGCCCATTGGAAGAACTAAAAAAATATTCAGGGTGAGAAAATATGTGAATATGCCTTTAAAGAAGGAATATATAGTCATTGGTAGAAGTTTCCACATGGACAGGGTGAATATATACAGGGTGGTTGAAAAGTCATGTTCTATTTTTCAATAGTTATATCTTCACTCTTAACCAACTAATTCTACAATATACATATATAACACATAAGGAAGGGAAACCCAAGGCCTGAAGTGAACCTCTGTCTGTAAAGCTAATTACACCCTCATTGACTCTTGAAATCATCTTAACACTTCCAGGGATTCCCCTTGTGGTGAAACTTGTTGAGAACCCAGAATTGCACACTAAGCTTGGAGAAGTCACTTGAGCCCCAGATGTAATTCTTTGACTTTGACCTGGTTGACTGCATGCATGAGGATCTCATTATGGACCTAGTGATAGGCAGGGGGAGCTGAGATGTGGCTCTGTGCAGGCCGTGACAATTCCTTGGGAAAGCCCAGAACCAGAGCAGACTATTTTAGCTCAACATAGTTGGAGAGCCCCCTTGGATGGCGGGGAATGCACAGTATGCCAAACAGTTCTTGCTCCTAGCTTGGGATCAGATGTAATGATCCTTTAAATGCAAGCCAAGCTGAAGCTCAAGACTTCAACTCAGCACACGTTGGAATGGCAGAAAAGCCACAGGAAAAAACCTAGATCTACAGTGTAGATAACACCAAGGAGTCTTCAACTGGGTATTGGCTGCAAAAGAGCGAGAAGCTCAGCAGCCCTAGTTAAGCAACAACAACAATCCAACTAATTTATGTGAAACAAATGTCAAGATAAAAAGAATTGAAAGCCATTTTATAACACAAAATGTTAAGTCACATTAAATAATAGGTCAATGTGACATCCAGCCTGACCAACATGTGACTTTAAAGTGGGCAGCATTTTTTATTACTGTCTATTGTAATGTCCCTTTCTGGGCTGTTTTAGATTTTATTTTATTTTGTTTCATGGAAAAAAACATATTAATTAAATGGTAGCAATTGCTCCCTGTTTTGACATTTATTTCATGTACATCCAATAGCATCCAACTGACAGTGTGGTTAGAGCGCTGGTCTCTTGTGGCAAAGGTGCCGGGTTCAATTCACGGAATCGACATTCTTCAGTCTACCCAGCTGTAAATGGGTACTTCACTGCACTTGAGCTAGGGAAGGAAAAGGCAGTGCAGTGAGGACGGGAGCTGGCCACCCCACCTCTTGATGCGGAAGCTAGTATCGTGAAGTCTCTAACACTTCACTCCCCTACGGCAGTATCTGCTATGGGACTACCTTTACCTTTTACACCCAATAGATCAAAGTGAGGATATAAATATTTTAAAAATAAGAAATGACTTTTCATTGACAATATAGATATAATGTTCTACTTTATAATGTTCTACTTTATAATGTTCTAGTTTATAATGCCTTTAAAAAAAATAAGCACAGAAAAAAAAAAGTTAGACTTCATAAATGAGTGCTTGTGCAAAATAGAACTGACCTGGTTTGACTGACAAGATCACTCATAAGAAATAACAGAAAGAGCCAGGCAAACACTATCAGAACAAGATGTGAGGAAAAGACACAGGCGCTGAATAGGACACACACTAAGGAAACTAGATGACAGCATTACAAGGCAGTCCTTGTGCTGGAATCCCCAGGGCAAGAGCACATGTAGAGAGGAACTGGTGACAGACATACAAGTAAAACGGGTAAAGACCTAGAACAGTGTTGGCACAAGACAGAAAGGCTGGTGTGGTTTTTGAAGGCCTATGCTCCACAGGGAGTTGAAGGGTTCCCAACTTGGCTGAGCTGTGTTTCTATCTTGTCATGGTGGGAGAACAAGTGTGTTCTCATGAACCCATTGCCATGGTGGGAGAACAAGTGTGTTCTCATGAACCTATTGCCATGGTGGGAGAACAAGTGTGTTCTCATGAACCCGTTGTCATGGTGGGAGAACTTGTGTGTTCTCATGAACCCATTGTCATGGTAGGAGAACAAGTGTGTTCTCATGAACCCATTGTCATGGTAGGAGAACAAGTGTGTTCTCATGAACCCATTGTCATGGTAGGAGAACAAGTGTGTTCTCATGAACCCATTGTCGTGGTGGGAGAACAAGTGTGTTCTCATGAACCTATTGCCATGGTGGGAGAACAAGTGTGTTCTCATGAACCCATTGTCATGGTGGGAGAACAAGTGTGTTCTCATGAACCCGTTGTCATGGTAGGAGAACTTGTGTGTTCTCATGAACCCATTGTCATGGTAGGAGAACAAGTGTGTTCTCATGAACCTATTGTCATGGTGGGAGAAATTGTGTGTTCTCATGAACCCATTGTCATGGTAGGAGAACAAGTGTGTTCTCAAGAACCCACTGTCATGGTAGGAGAACAAGTGTGTTCTCATGAACCCATTGTCACGGTAGGAGAACAAGTGTGTTCTCATGAACCCATTGTCATGGTAGGAGAACAAGTGTGTTCTCATGAACCCATTGTCATGGTAGGAGAACAAGTGTGTTCTCATGAACCCATTGTCATGGTAGGAGAACAAGTGTGTTCTCATGAACCCATTGTCATGGTAGGAGAAGAAGTGTGTTCTCATGAACCCAAGAGTAATGTTGGTAGCTACCAGTAGGGTCTCACAAGCTGAACAGGTCAAAGGGTAGGGACCTGACCAAGAGAGACACAAAACCTGTGGAGGGCCAAGGGCTATGAAAGGCTAACCTGACAGAGATGCTTGTTGTAATTGGATGCACTGGGCCACAAGCCTAATGCAACAGTGTAATGTAGTTAACTGAATACTTACTTACTTAGTCGTTCCCCTTCTACCGTGAGGTAAAGTGGTTTGGAAGAGAGAGCGTCAGACTATCTTATCGGCTGTCTTCCTCCTGGCCTGGTTCCATTCTAGTCCTCAGTCCTTCAAAGATTGTCTAATGTTGTCCTCCCAGTGAACTTTGGGTCGTCCTTGGGGTCTGGATCCCTGGCTACCTGATATAAAGACTTTTATTACCTACCCATAAAGAAAAGATACATGACCACAAAAACTAACGCAGTAGAAACAGATGGTGAATTAGGAGAGACCAGAACTTAACAAAGAAAAAACATAAATACCAAAGAATAAATTTGTCAATCAAAGATTTAATTCTTCTCCAACATCAAATGCCAAGAAACTCCAATCAACACCAACAAGTAGCAGCATTCTCATCTGGAAGAACGAACCTGCTGGGTGTTGCATAGCACACAACGCTAGAGATTCCACTATACGATCTAAACACGTGCCTCACCATTTAGTGACAATTTAATATACAAAGCTAGAAACAAACATTACAAACAGTTCGAATAACGTTGAACATCGAACAATTGCCAAAACCAACAAGTGACAAATTCAACACATTTATTAACAAACAAGCAGTGGCCCTGCCACAACTGTCCAACATCAAATTTGGGAGTGCCCAAAAAATGAATAACAGGAAAAGCAAAAATGACTGTCACTGCACAAGCCCAAGACAAGTCCTAAAAAGATATGAGCAATCTGTACCTGACCACTTCTTACTTTGAGTATGTTCAAGTTGATGTCTGAGGATTTTGGAGGATGTGTGTTTTTGAATACTCTATTTAAAGTACAGCCCAAGGCAAATAAAAAACAATTGCATTACTTCCACCTTTAATTATACAGTATTACTTCTAACTGTACATCTGTTAAGTCCTTTTTCGCGTGGGAATTAAGTGTGTGAGATTCTCACATGCCTGTCTAGTCTTGATAGACAGACATGTGAGCGCATCTTAAATAAATGTATATTTTAAATAATTGTGCGTACTTTTCTGCATTATCGTTGAATGCATATGATGCGTTTTGCTACATCGATTTGTTGCTATACAAATCAGACTCTTGAGGCATTGTAATATTTTAGTCATCAATGATAGACATACTTTTCTGTGGTCTTTCTCTAATGTGGAGAGAAGACACATTCATGTTAACATGATGATGAAGTGAAAGACAATGAAGTTTGTTCCTGATAAACCTTATCAGGAATCCGTCGAGAATAATAATTGTTGCCAGATAACGGCTCATTTCGATGTCTCACGCCTCAGAGACATAGCCCTGCTTGCTACGGCAGAACTTCCATTGTATTTGTTATAATCAATGGCTAGTGCATCCCTCTGGCATGAGGAGTGAGATTAGATGTCAAAGTAATATAATTAATCTTCAAATTGACGAAGTCTTCGAATTGGTCAAGACGTTGACCATATTGTTATAATGACTGGCGTTATCAATCAAAGGTCATCTCTATATTTATTTTAACGATATTTGATGCCCACTACATGATTGTTATATGAAATGCATCTTGACATGCTACTATGTTGATGCTGCTTTGCTTATCCATGATGTCATGCTGTTTGATCGTGAATCTTGTCTACTCATAATAAAGTATATTGTCAATGTTTCTACATGGCTCCAGCCTGCTTGATCTACAAGTTGGTCAATCTTACGACCCTGACATTGCCTGTTACGTTGATATTGTCTTCATTGGCCATCCATACAGCCCACATTCGCGTTTATAAATAATAGGTCAGCCACCACTGTAAGCCCAACATTTCTGGCATCACTCTTGCCAGCAGTGCCAGCTAGTAGCAATCATGATGACAACACACATTACCCCGCAAACATCAAGAAATCGCATGTAACATATGGTGGGCCAGAGTACGGGGAAAAGAAATATTTTTCTACAATTATCAAGTTTTCAACTATGGCCATTTTCCATACGTAATGCATCATAACGACGCCATCGATGACAGCACATTTTTTGGATATTTCCAGCCCAACGGTCGACCTTCTTGACCTCTGAATGATACAGCCATAAGTACCTTGGGACTTCTTATACTTCTTTGGCTCTGCATGCAACACCCGTTCATTCAACGATAATGCAGAAAAGTACGCACAATTATTTAAAATATATATTTATTTAAGATGCGCTCACATGTGTGTCTATCAAGACTAGACAGGCATGTGAGAATCTCACACACTTAACTCCCACGCGAAAAAGGACTTAACAGTTTACATCCCCCCCTCCCCCCCCCCCCCCCCCCCCCCCCCCCCCACGAAGAAAAAAAAAGAAGCAAAGCTTTTTTTTTTTTTGGTTAGTATACCGGTGAGGTCAATCAAAGACCATTTGACAATAAACAAATATAATTAATGTTGAAGTCATTTGAAGAATATAACAAGTGGGATGGAAGTGTGTAAAAGGAATCAAATACCAAAGTCAAACAAAAGAAATGATACATCATGTACAAAATACAAACCAAGAAGTGGCAAATGAAATGAGAAAAAAAAAATAATAGGGGGTGAAGAAATGGAGAATCAGGTGATAGTAATCGATGACGAAAAAAATATGTCAACCAGTGAACAAAATTAAAATGTGTAATATATGCATGTATGCGCATAAGTGTAATAGTGGGGAAACAGAATTAAACAAAAATCAATGTGCAAATTAAAACACCAGAAGAAAACAACACAGTCCAAACAGAGTGTAGGGGGAATCAACTACACAGCGTAAGCTAACTAATAAAAGGCAAGTATAGCTATATCACTAATCTACGTATGCCAAATATATCATTGGCGAATAATGCGCTACCATATAATAATTGAGGTTAGACTCAAAAGTTCAGAGAAAGAAAATCCTAATTAATGTCATAAATGTAGCCCAAGTTCCTCGAACATTACGATATTAGTAATCACTCTACAATTAAATTATGTAAAAGTGTCATGAAAATTTCTCAACAATGTTAATAAGTTGGCAAGTAAAATTGTTATAGATCCACATAAACAGTGTAGGAAATGTACTTGTAATGTACAGTTAAACTAAAATGTCATTAATGCGTTCACACGCTAACAAGTATTTCATAGAGGCTTCATATATATTGTTAGAAACGTGCACATAAGTTACTGGCGGACAAACGAAGTCAATCTTAGTTTAATATTATAAAAATCACCTGAAAATGTGAGGTAGTTAATAAAGTTTACTAAATAGTCCAAAAGTTGTGATTAGGGAAACAACATATTCACAAGCGAGCACATTACTGGAGAATGCAAAGCATCACGTGGAGTCATCGTCTGTAAGCTGCCATATATCACTGACGACTGGGTAGCGCAGTGGCAGCACAATCTGTGAGGTGCAGCGGCCCGGTAGAATCTTGAGGGCACCTGGATAATAAGTCAGCCATGACATTTTCAGAACCACGGATAGCAAAATGGAAAGGTTGTAAGGAAATGGCATAGCGCTTGGATCTTGAGCTCTTCAAGTCTTTGTTCTGGAGCACTGTAAGGGCTCGTTGGTCAGTTTTCCACGAAGAAATGTGCGCCGAGTAGGAATCTTTGTAGTTTGAGGATGGACCAAACCATAGCTAACAATTCTTTGTCTAGTACAGAATAATTCCGTTCTGTCATAGTTAGTTTTCTTGAAACGTACATCACAGGGTGTAAGATTCCAGAATAATTCTGCATTAATGAACCACCAATTCCCAAAGTTGAAGCATCGCTGCGAAGTACAAAAGGTATATCTGCGTTTGGTAATCGTAAAAAAGGAGCAGATGAAAATAATGATTTAATCTTATCTAAAGTGGTCTGGCACTCTGAGAACCACCGAACCATGTTTGGTGAACCTTTCTTTAATAAACTAGAGAGAGGCGCAGTGATAGTGGGCAAGTGAGGGATGAAACGTCCATAGAACTGAGTTAAACCCAGAAGGCTACGGACCTGTTTCTTAGTTTTAGGAGCAGTGATATTGAGGATCTTAGATACATTATGGTCTTCAGTGTGCAAGAGACCATGACCAACACGATGACCCAAAAAAGAGATCTCACTGAAACCAACGTGGGCTTTAGACGGTTTAGCAGTCAAGTTGTGAGAACGAAGAGTGGATAACAAGGAACATAAACCAGTAAAGTGATCATCCAAGAGTTACTAAAAAGGCAAATATCATCGAGATATGCAATCACATCATCACGATGAGATACAGCCCAAGGCAAATAAAGAACAATTGCATTATCTCCACCTTTAACTATTGTGACGAGTAGGGTGTATGTGGGTGGATGTAGAAAGTTAGACAACACTTATACACCACTCGTCTAGCTCACTGTCTAAGGAGTAAATGCACCAACTCCAACAACCATATCAATCTCCGTGAATATATAATATCACAAATAAGTCACAATGGGCGCAGGGCCATTACAAATATTGGAGACATAACAAATCCGAGTATTCCACAATCACTCTGATCCTCGGAATAACTACAGCCACAAAATAGGCTACTACATAAATCCACTGTAAAACTCTGGCCCTCTACTCGCGCACTACTAGACATCCACCTTTCTCTTCTCTACGCTCTTCGCTGTCTCCTGACTCAACTCTCTACTGACTCAACACACGTCTAAACCAACACACTACTCTCTCTGACTGCCCCCCTTCACCCGCACTCACCAAACACGTGAAAACTTTCCACACTCCACTGAGCTCCATTCACGCATGACCAAAGCTAGCAGCCCATCTTAAGCAATGCTCACAACACCGCTTGTAGCTAAATTATCACAAGGCCCGCATTCCCAACTCACAACAACTCACATGACCAATAAACTCCCGCTGGAGCATGGGAACCTTCATACATGCAAAATACCCTCAAAACCCTCCGTGACAATTATACAGTATTACTTCTAACTGTACATCCTTACCTTTGGAATGTGCTGGTACAAGTATAACAACTCCAGTAAACACAGTGTGTGATCTGCCATTTAAACTGCAGTAATATTAAATAAGATAACAGTTAGCATCCAGACACAAATCTCAGATCACATTTAAAACAGCATAACTAATTTAATAGAAGTTTAACTGAAGAAGTGAGAATCTCTTAGTATTTAAAAAAAAAACAAAAAAAAACAAGCTTCAGTAAATTATCAAATTTCTTAGCCAAGTTAAATGATTGTTTTATGATTCTGACGGCACTTCAGTTGATCACTATGCCTTAAAAACACATAATTTTAAAAGCCTCATCTTCTATATTACCATTTTGTTAATGTTACCCAAAAACCTCAGCTTTCACAAGACCCTACCCTTTTTTTTTTTTACATTATAATAAGTATGAAGACTACCATTTTACGACAAAGGAAAAAACCTGTCACAAATCCACCCACTCAGTGTCTGGAAATTTGCTTTTACTCTATTTATAATAAATGGAAAGGAGGAATAATGCCAAAGGCTAATCTGGCAATTAACCAAGTTAACTAAATTAGACTAGAGATGCTTTTTATCCTATTTATGGTTGAATGGGATATTTTTCTTCATAAATAATTTTTTTAAAAATCTGTTACCTCCATATGGCAGGGCAACTTACAGAGTTAAGAACCAATACTTCCAATATCTTTTAATCACAGGATAAAACTCACAGAGATAGGAAACTCTATACAGAGTGAAACGATCTGATCATCCTGGGGGCATTTATCATTAGTGGGTCACATAGCAACTGTTTACAGCTTACGGGGTGCCAACCCGGTCAGCCAGTTCCTAGTCTTTCCCAGTGTCATCTGTCTTTCCAGAAGTCCATCGGCCTTTTCCCCGATTGTCAATGGTCTGACCATGTAATTATGATAGGAAACTCTATACAGAGCGAAACAACAGGAGGCAATCTAATCATCTGAAGAAGTTCCCCCCCCCGCGTCGATCAAGTAGTCATGACTCCCAAGTGTCAGCCTCCTGTTGTCTAGCACAGAGAATTGAACCAATTCCACCTTGGTTGCAGCTTTCAAATTCATTCCTAGTTTCTGCCAGCTGGAGACAATTGTGAAAGTAACCCCTATGTTGATAAAAAATTACTGTCCCGAGTTCCATAGCCTGTTGCGGTTGCTCCACAGCCAGCACGATGCCTTTTCCACAGTTTCGCTGAGCCTCTTGTGCCCTTGTTCTTGACTGTTCCCTCAATCCCAACAGTTTCAGTAGATCATACCCTGAGGCTGCCATGAGACCTCTTAGACCCACCTCAACAGCCATGACCCTTGTAGTGAACCCATCGTGTCTGAAGTCTGCGGCCAGATCATTATACTTGGCCACTTTGAACGAATGTTGCTCGTCCAATCCGGCATCGTTTCTATTTGACTGCAACTGGTCCAGCAGCTCTGAGTTACACCTTCAGTCTTGCTACTACTAGGTGTAGATCACTTCACACATCTGCACCTCTTCTTACTTTTACGTCTTGTAATGCATGTCTCCATCTGCCATTGATCATTATGTGATCTATCTGGTTTCTGTCCTGTCCATTTGGTGATTCCCACGTTAACTTGTGCACTTCTTTGTGTGGAAAAAGTGTTCCTCCAATGACCAGGTTGTTAATATTGCAGAAGCTTATTAATTTGTCCCCATTCTCATTTACTGTTCCACTGCCGCATTTCCCCATTACTTTTTCGTTATAAGTATTGTGTGTTCCAACTTTCGCATTGAGGTCTCCCATTACTATAATAAGATCATACCGAAAAACAGAAAAGATATAACATCACGAAACTTAAGGACCCCATCACCAGAAAAGCTTTTGTGGTTGACATAAAGAGACGATATCAGATTGCCAAAAGCCAGGAAAGAACAGAGATCGATGATATCAACCAGAAATTCAACACCATCTCAACAATATACAAGGAAAGCAGTGAGTCATTTGGGATTCCAGGAAAGAAAGAGCCAAGATTGGATAACAACAGAAATGCTAAACACCATAGCGAAGAGAAAGGAAATGAAAAGAAAGAAAACAGAAGCTAAGTCTCCTAGGTTAAAGGAAATATATAGTGAACAGTACAGTCAGCTGGAAAAGGAAGTAAAACGTCAAACCCGTGCTAACAAAAGGACATTTCTGGATGACCTTGCAAGACAGGCAGAAGAGGCAGCACTGAGAAATGAACAAAGCAGTTTTTAAAATAACTAAAACTATTAGTGGAAAACAAGGTGCAAACAATATAATGTTAGTAAGAGACAAGCAAGGAAATCTCATCACCACAGCACAGGGGCAGGAAACAAGATGGGCAGAGCACTTCAGAGAAACACTGAATAAGGAACCACCAGAGACTCAGCTGAATGTTCCTGAGGCTGAATGTGACCTAGAAGTAAATGCAGATATCCCACGAAGAGAAGAAATCATCACAGCTATCAAAGGGTTAAAAAATGGAAAAGCGCCTGGTCACGACAATCTAAATGCTGAGTTATTCAAGGCAGACCCTGAACTAGCAAAGAACTATTAGAACTACTATTTGCACAAGTCTGGGAAACTGAGACAACACCAAGGTCGCCCTTCTTGGGCAATTTGATAATTATTCGGGGCAAAGTCTTTTACAGACAGGGGGTATGATGTGCTGGTGTTGTGGGTAGTGGGTTTCCCCCCTTGCTTCACCCTAGGCATAGTGAATTCTTGTTCATGAAAGGAGCGACCATTGCGGTGTTAGTCTCTTGGCCTAGCAAAACCTCTCATACCCCAAGATCGTTGTGCGTGGTGAAGAGCCACACCCTCCTCGAGGTAGTCCTGGTAACTGAGGGTGCGAATCCTCAGGCTAAACACAACGGATCTAGAGGAGCAAACCTCGATAATAAAACCGGTGCACTACACCGTACACGCCCTCTGTGGGTGGGAAGGAGCCAGATGGATACTGAACAAGTCTTGGGAGTGGGAACGAGTGTGGACTGCTCCCTGAAGATCGGAACCCATCGTAAAGGCACAGAGACTCAGGACGTGACGATCCTATTGCCTTCAACTCTTGGTCACATGCCTAGAGCCTTGGAGAACTCGGCGTAACCAGCAGGCAATTTGGTGGCGGGGAAAGAGCACTGTGAGCCCTACCTTGGCTACGTATCACAAGGAGACGCAGAAACACCCCCTTTATCTCCCCCAGAGCTGGCACAGTACACTTCTGGCTTCTACCCGGGGCGGTAGGAAATCCACAGGCACCCCAGCATCACAATGCCAAGAAGATGACAAAGTTGGAATTTACTAACTCAAACCTGGCAGAGCAAGTCCTCCATCAGATGCGGCCGATGCTGGGCCCACTGGCGCGTGGATACGTCCCGATCCCCATCGAGACTTGCCCGGGGAGCCCACCCCGGCTCAAAAAAGCAGAGAAGGCCACTCTCCAAACCTCCGATGTCTTGCGGGCAGTGTTAGGATGTGCAAGAACATGGACAGGAAGACTCCACAACTTCCCCACTGAAGACACGCCCACGGCGACCGTTGCCTCAATTGGCTGTGTGTGGTGTACCCGGAAACGGGGCCTCCCAGTACTGAGGCACAGTTAAGTCCCCGATGTCACTTATCGGTGCAGAGTTGAGAGAGATGGCTGAGCATCACAATTCCCCCCTGTGTTGCAGCATGATGAGAACCCAGCATTGCACACTGAGCTTGGGGGGATCACTTGGGCACCAGACTTAATACTGGCTCTTGACTGGATGGCCGCATGCAGGAGATTTCTACAATGGAGGGTTGGCAGGTGGTGGGTATCTGGAAGTGGCTCTGTGCAGGACGTGAGGATTCCTTGGGGGAGCCCAGAACCAGAGCACAGCATTGTGCAAGCTCTGCATAGTTGGAGAGCCCCCTGGATGACGGGGAATGCACAGTGTGCTACCCTACCTATCCCCAACTGCTAACTTAGAACCAGAAGTGGGGTCCTCTGTATGCATGCCAGGCCAGGATAAAATGCCTGGGAAAGAGACTGGAGCTCAGAACTCCCTAACTCAAAGTTGCAGGATGGCAGAAAAGCCATGGGAAAGACAGGGCTATTTTGAAGATAACGCAACCATATTTTCACCATACGAGCTCGGACGCCGCCTCGGTAAACAAGGTCCGCGCATAGCAGTGACACCCCCAGGCTGCTTGCGAATAGTCTACTACTGGGAACATAAACAGATTAGGGATGAGCCCACTCTCCCGTTGAACAGGTGCTAAAGTCATTGATACTGGGCCAGAAGGCGCACCGGAAACCACAGTATCACGCAACTCGCTCCATCAGGGGGTACCTCAAGGAGGAGTAATTTCCCCAACACTCTTCCTTGTTTACATCAATGACCTGGTGAAAGATCTCCCTGCAGGAGTTAAAGCTGCCTTATATGCAGATGACCTAGTACTCTGGTGCGCTGATGAAAATGTCACCACAGCAAATTATAGAATGCAGCGGGCAGCAGACATGCTAGTGTCATGGGCAGAGAAATGGCTTATCACAATAAACACAGACAAACCTCCACAACACTGTTCTCCCTCGCCCCCAAGGACAAATCAGCTAACATACACCTAGGGACAACCGTGATCAAGGAAGAAAGCTACCCCACCTATCTTGGGGTGACATTTGACCAAAGGCTTACATGGAATAAGCATATTGAAAATGCAGAAGGAAAGGCCCGAAGACGACTAGGCATACTCAGAAAATTAGCAGGTACCAACTGGGGAGCAAATGAACAAAATCTAAAGAAGATTTATAATGGAGTAATAAGACCACACTTAGAGTTTAGCTCAGCAGCATGGTCATCAGCTGCTAACTCACATCTGCAGTCTTTGGACAAGGTGCAAAATCAAGCTCTCAGGCTCATTACAGGAGCCATGAAAACTACACCAATAACAGAGATGCAGAAGGTTGCTGGATTACAGACATTGTCCCATAGAAGAGACACAAAAACCATGATTCAGATGGAAAAGTACAACAGTATGCCAATGCACCCAATGAAGGCAAGACTAGATGATCTGGCATTGGGATGTCTAAAGCGTAGCAGCTTTGTGCATCGGGGGAAAAGACTTATAAGACAGCATCAAGAAGACCTATCCATGAAGACAACACCACTGAAGCTCACCCTATACCCTGTACCATGGGAGCAGGCCAGCAGTGCCCTCCAAATTAATACATCAGTCAGTGATCTCACAAGTGGATGTGAGTATAATGATCTGCAAAAACGAACTGCTACATTGAGTATGATCCAAGAAAGCTATCCCGATCAATCATGGATACATGCCTATACAGATGGATCAGCAACTAATGCTGTTAGGAATGGAGGTGCCGGTATCTTTATCTCATATCCTGACAACCACTATGAGACTAGGCACATTCCCACTGGTAAATTCTGTTCCAACTATACAGCTGAGGTTCAAGCTCTAGAGCAAGCTGCAAATATGATTTATAACACCAACTCTGACTGCCACCAGGTAGTCATCCTCACAGATGCACTGTCTGTCCTGCAAGCTCTCAAGGGTGGTAAACTCCCGCTTCTGAGAAATGAACTAAACAAGGTAGCTGCCAAAAAGAGAACCATACTTCAGTGGGTACCATCTCATTGTGGTGTACCCGGAAATGAAAAGGCAGATAAACTTGCAAAAAAGGGAGGAGAATGTGAACAAGGAGATAATGAAGTCACATACTTTGAGAAAAAGAGAGCTATCCAGACTATCAGAAGAGAACAGAACCAACCCAAAGACGACTATCACACTCTCGACCGACAGGGACAGATAACTATTTTTCGACTCAGGACAGGGCATAACAAACTGAATAAACACATGCACAAGCTACGATTGTCTGCTTCACCACTGTGCACATGTGGATTAAACGAACAAACTGCTGAGCATGTTCTACAGGACTGTCCTCTGTATGACCAGTTAAGAAAGATATACTGGCCCAATGACTCAACACTAAACTCAAAGCTATATGGAGTTAAAGAGGAACTTCAAACAACAGTCGAATTCATCATGAGAACTCATCTGACGGTGTAATCATCAAAGATGCGATCGCAAGAAGAAGAAGAAGAAGAAGATAATTATTCCTTTACTCCACTCTGTTGGTGTTGTCTCAGTTTCCCAGACTTGTGCAAATAGTGGTTCTAATAGTTCTTTGCTAGTTCAGGGTCTGCCTTGAATAACTCAGCATTTAGATTGTTGTGACCAGGCGCTTTTCCATTTTCAGAGTGGAGTAAAGGAATAATTGTCAAATTGCCCAAGAAGGGCAACCTTGCAGATTGCAACAACTGGAGAAGAATTACTCTCCTCTCCGTTCCCAGTAAAATACTAGGCAGGATAATCATCCAAAGAATTTCAAAAGCAGTTGACCATAAACTGAGGAAAGAACAAGCAGGTTTTAGAAAGAACAGAAGATGTGCAGATCATATATTCACCCTCAGGAACATTATAGAGCAGTGTTCAGAATGGCAGAGACAACTATACATTAACTTTGTTGATTTTGAAAAGGCTTTTGACAGCATACACAGGGACAGCCTACGGAAAATACCGAGGGCTTACGGAATTCCCAGATGCATTGTTTCCATCATAAAAAGCCTCTATTCTAACTTTTCATGCAGTGTTGATTGTAACTTTCGAAGTGAGAACAGGGAGTATGACAGGGATGCCCCTTATCAACAACATTATTTTTGACAGCAATAGATTGGGTGATGCACCAGACAACAGAGGGCAGTCCAAGAGGAATTAGATGGACAACGTTTTCTACACTGGAAGACCTGGAATATGCAAATGACATTGCACTACTCACACATACACATCGACACATCCAAGAAAAAAACCGATAGACTGAATAAGTATAGCCAGCTGGTTGGTCTGAACATCAATCTGAAGAAGACAGAGGTCATGACACTTAATGTGAGCAATCCTGAGCCAATAAAAATAAGGAACCAGAAGTTAGAACAGACAGACACATTTACTTACCTAGGATGCATAGTAACACCAGATGGCGGAACAAGCAAAGACATTAACAACAGAATGAATAAGGCGAGAACAGCCTTTGCTAGTCTCAACAACATTTGGAAGTCTTCCCAGTACAGCACAAACACCAAATTAAGACTGACTTTCTGTGCTTCTCTATGGTGCGGAATGCTGGAGAGTAACAGAGAAGGAAATGTCGAAACTGTCCTCCTTCCACACAATCTGCCTATGGAAAATTCTCCAAATCTTTTGGCCGAATAATACCAGCAACCAAGAATTACTTATTCGAAGTAACCAGGAGGACATACAACCCATCATATCTGGCAGATGCAAGGGTTGACCAGATCCTCAGAAGGGACCCTGATACTATTACAAGAACAGCAGTGCTGTGGACCCCTGAAGGAAAGCAAAAGAGAGGCTGACCAAAAAACAACTTGGTGGAGAACTGTGGAGGCCAAGATGCAAAGAATGAACCAGAGTTGGGGCACTGGACGAAGGATGGCCGCCGACCGAACAAAGTGGAGTCAATTTGTTGCTGCCCTACAAGACGCCACCAGGCGTGATGGCCACTGACTGCTTTGATAGTTGGCAGCTATGGATCAAAGAAGAAGAGAATCTGGCATGGTCAGCTCAATCATTATAATTATCAGAGATAAAGAACTAACATAAGAATAAAACTCACAGAGATAAGATTATACTGACAAAATTCAGAGATGAAAACTACTATACTCCATGTCTTTTAACCAAAGAATAAACTTACAAATAACAACTTACCTGCCCTATAACATTTAATCATAGCATATAACAAATAAACCAACGGGCTGATCACCCGTTTGCCAGTCACTTCGATTACAGAAACAACAGCAAATGGATTGATTTGCCGTTGCCCTAAAGACGCCAATAGGCGTGATGGGAAACAATGGCAAAGAAAACCTATCTGCTGTTGCCCTAAGACGCCACTAGGCGTAATGGCCACTGACTGCTTTGACGGTCGGTGGCTAAGGACGGAAGAAGAAGAAGATAACAAATAAGATATATGAGACAAATAAGATATCATGTACAGAGATAAGAAGAAATAGAATTTACACAGGCAAAAACCTATCTGCCTTCTAACATTTCATTACAGCATATAGCATAGCCAGTTGAGAACTAAACTGCTTTCTTAAAACAGAAACAGGGGTTTTTTTTTTTTTTTTTTTTTTAAATTAAAAAACAAAAAATTTATAAACTAGGAAACAACCGAACCAAGAAATAATGGCAAAGAATTATGTGTGTACTTTCTGTCCTGAGAATCGTATCATTTCTCCTGTAATCAGTTTCTCCCTTCTCATTTCCCTCCACCTTCTACACACAGAGACACTTGGAAACTATAATTAAGAAAAGTACCCATATAAAAACTGAAGGCAGATGAATTAATTAAAATAAATATAATTCTGTTTTAATCTGCAGGGAATCGAATGCAGAAAATTTGCTTGGAAGGCTAATGCTCTGACCACTAAACCACCAACATGCCTTGGTATATGCGGTTTTTAAAAAGTGTGAACTATTTTAATGACTATTTCCCTTCAGTCTGCTTTTCATTACTTGCAGACATACCATGTCAATTATGACAGAAGATTACAGATATAAATTGTAAATTCAATGTAACTTTTAATATGAAATTATACAGATTGAGAGATAACAGACTATATTCACAAGCTATAACATACAAAGATTACTAGCCAACATAATTGTATATGTTAACCAACCACGAGATAACTTACAGAGACAAGATCCTAAATGCATCAGCTTTGTCTTGAGGCTTCTCAATGATCTGATTGTCTTGTGATACAACTGTGTCAGCACCAATAAGAAGGTCTGGCAAAGACTAGGTAGTAAAAGAAACATTAGCGGTCCACAACTACATCTTCAAGTACAAAGCCAGCTGACAGGGGACATCATCAATTATTGTCATTGTCATCATCATTATCATCTTCCTCATGTCCCTCCTTATGGAGCATGGAGCCACCAAGTCTGCACCAAGCATTCAAAAGCTCTTGCAACTGTAGTTTCTGTGAGAATTTGTTTTATACGATGAGGTTGCAAGCCCCCATACACAACCTCATATTTGTTGCCTTGTACGACATGCCTGCAGTAATCCTATTCTTTCTTTGTCTTTTTGAGAGACCCCTGGGAACTTCACGGGGCATACATGATCCTTGTCTCTTCACAACTTCTTGTCCCCAGTGCTGCTTATCCATTATTTTGTTGGCTTCTTTCCATGTCATGATGTTAATGTGTCCAGCATCTTCTCTTTTTCCTTCTATCTTTCCTGTTGTCACACACATCCCAGCTTTATTCTCATAATATGCCCCCAAAAAATGGACTGCTACCTCTTAATGTGAGTAATAAACTTCCTTTGCACACTGGCTTCTTTCAGGACATCCTCATTACTGTTTTTTTTTAGATGCCCATTGTGTTCTCAAAATTTGTCTGTAAAACCCCATTCCTGTGGCTTCCAGGGATTTGACTCACTTCTGTATGTCAGGATTAGCTCTACACAACATTGACAAAATCTTTTGTACTTCAACTGACACATATTTGTTCACAACTACATGAAGTGAAGTAATTTTATATACAGAAAGTAGAATATTGAGTTAAAGACAGAGATATATAATTTGACAGCATAAAATAATAAACAAGTTTAAAATAAGAAAAATTGTACAAATGTCTGGAACTGTGTAAATGTCAGTCTCATCAGAGTAATAAGAAATGAAATAATGAACTGTATGTTTATATAAGGTAAATTACAACACTGGTTTTATTGCTGTGCTCCATGAAACGGGCAAATGTCATATTCAGTATTTCATGTTAGAAATACAGAACTTAACAGGGAGAAATAATGAAAGAGATCAAAACTGGACAAAATATTTTGGACATTTAAAGACATGAAATCACAATAAAAGTAACCACTGAAAACAAATGGACAAAAGGATGTAAGTACAAAGGAAGCATCAAAATATGGGTAGACACCAGTTTAGCAGTGTACCAATGAAAGACAGAATGAATAGGATGACAAGATCACTAAAGCAACTAGTGTAAGATAGGATATTTAGTGAGGAAATCATTCAAAGGCATTCCTTGCTCTAGGTAACAGGCAGGGTAACAGGTATAGTGGGAGACCTAACAACACTTGGAGAAGAGAATTGGAGACATATACTTGTATAAAAGGGGTACAGAAGGCATGGAAAGTCCTTGAATGGATGGCACAGGAAGGAAAACTTGGTGTGAATTTGTTTGCCTATGCTCCACAGGGATCTAAAAGATAATAAAATAAAAATGAACGAAGCAGAGAGGATAGTACGATAAAAGAAGAATAGAGAATACACCTGAAGAGAAAAGGAGACGAGTACAGTGAGATGAGATGAGTGAAAGCACAAGGCAACTTCCTTATATATTTGAGGAGTGTCAGCAGTAGTGCTTCAGTGACTACTTTATGTAGCTGTTTTTTTTTTCACTTACCCCACTAGTCCTTAACCTTTCTGCAACCTCCTGGGTTTTTAACTGTGCAGTTTCTAGAACATACTCTAATGGGTTGTATTTCGATTTATCCAAATTTTCTTCAAATGCAGATGACAATATCTCAAACTTCAGGCCCTGAAAGCAGCAGTTAATTGTGTTTGGTTTAAGTTTCGACAAAGGCACTTCACCCACAATCTCAAAAGACACCTACGCACAACATGGATCTAATAGAAATTGGGTCAGAAGTGCTGACTGTCCCTCAAATAAGTGAACAAAACATTTGCAAAAGTTATAGTTCACAGAAAATTAAGAACTTAAACCTTGTAGAATTCCAAACAGCTGAATTACACATTATTAGTACAAACACCAGGTTTTTGCCCAAAATGGCTATCAAAATAAAATAAGTTGGATTAACACATGCAAGATGTTTTTCATCTGCAATTACAACTCATGAAACAACATTACAATTATCAGCTTTGTGTAGCCAGTCAGTTTTGTGCATGCATGCTCTTTTTTAAATTGATTAATTGATTGATTAGTATCCTCAAGAAGTTTTTTTGTGTCAATATTAATTTTGAAAAAGCTCAACAGAGTGTAAGGATTAGGGTCAAGATTACCATCAGCCATTATTGTTAATTCCTCCATAACTGTGGAGCAGGTGTTGAGAATAGATAGACCGAGAGAACTGCACAATATAGTAAAACAGTATATAACAAGAACTAAAATTAATATATAAGGATCAATGATGGGGTGCTTGTGTGGATGATGGCAGATAACACTGACAAACAACATTTTTCTTTCTTATATAAGAATAAGTGTTCTTATGTCAGTTTTTTGCGCTGATTTCAAATTTGAAATCCGTTTATCTCTATCACGTCAGGTTTTTAAGATATTTGTGAATACATATATTTTTGGGAAACCGTTATGTGCTCCGTTTCATTTTTACTACATAACTTATTAAAAATTAATAAAATGCAAAATAATTCCACTTTTTATACTGCTAAAAGATGCATGACATATGTTACGCTATTTTTCCAATAGTTACTGTATTTTGAAATAATTCTGAGCGAAATATGGCTTCTAGAAGTTGTAGAAATTCGGCTGATCTGTTCTGTTACGTGTGCGGATATTTTACCGATCGTGTTCACCAGAAAAACTTTACACCATTACTAAAGAAAGCATATGAACTTTATTTCGATTCGAAAGTTGATGATGCAAATAAATCTTGGAAGCCAAATGCAGTTTGTTCGACTTTGTGCAAATACATTGGCAGGTTGGTTACGAAAATCGCCGAAGCATAAGTCGATGCCTTTTGGAGTGCCAGTAATATGGCATGAACAAGACAAATCACGCTACTGATTGTTACTTCTGCTTGACAAATATCCATGGTTTCACTTTTAAAACTAGAAAGTCTGTGGTTTATCCAAATATTGAATCGGTTTCGAAACCAGTGTCTCGTGATCCAATCACGTGTCCGATCCCAGTTCCACCAGAACAATATCCGTTGGACGTGAATGAACCATCAGAAAGTGATAGTTTACCTGCTTCAGAAACTAATTCTGACTCGGATTATATACCGGTGAATGATGGTGTTCACTTAATTAACCTTTCAGATCTAATACGTGATCTCGCTCTTACCAAAGGACAAGTGGAATTACTCGGTTCGCGACTCAAAGAATGGAATCTTTTAGCGCCCAATACTTTGATATCTAAATTTCGTCATAGACACAGAGAACTTGTTCAATACTTTGAGATGGATGATGACATTTGCTATTGCAAAATTCCAGTCGCCTACTCTGTTCATATGAAAGAAACTTATGACAATATGGCTATACTTTTGGCAAAAATAAAGTACAATGACTACCAATGGCGGATTTGTGGAGACCTAAAGGTCATTGCAATTCTCATGGGCATGCAGACTGGGTATACTAAATTTTGTTGCTTCCTATGTGAATGGGACAGCCGCAACAGACAGGAACATTATGCAAGAAAGGTGTGGCCTATCAGGGATCGTATGCAGCTCGGGCATAAAAATGTAATACACGAGCCATTAGTTAACAAAGACAGCATCATTTTAACACCGTTACATATAAAGTTGGGGCTCATGAAGAATTTCGTAAAAGCATTAGATAAAATGAGCAAAGCTTTCACTTATCTTCGAGAAAAGTTTCCGCAAGTTAGCGATGCAAAGATAAAGGAAGGTATCTTTGTAGGACCTCATATTAGGAAAGTTATTGCAGACAAACAATTCGAGAACTTGTTACATGGTAGTGAACTTCACGCATGGATGGCATTCAAATCGATCGTCGATAACTTTCTGGGAAATCACAAATCTGTCGACTATGTGCATATTGTTAAGCAGTGCATAGATGCATACAGAATTATGGGCTGTAACATGTCTCTCAAAATCCATTTGCTCGATTCGCATCTTGACTTTTTCCCTGACAACCTTGGCGAAGTCAGCGATGAACATGGAGAACGATTCCATCAAGATATCGCCGTAATGGAGTCACGTTATCAAGGACGGTGGAGTGTGACCATGCTTGCCGATTATTGTTGGATGTTTCATCGCGATGTACCATATGCCATTCACCGACAAAAGTCGACTGCAAAGAAATTCAAGCCTACATAATTGTTATACTTCTTGTACGAATGATGTTATAATACTGTATGCGTTGTTAAAAAACTTCAATTACGTATTTCTCGAGATCCCGACCTGATAGAGAAAAACGGTTTGCAGATTTAAAAACAGCGCATTAAAATTGACCAGAAAAACATAGAAATGTTAGAGAAAGAAAAAAAAAATTTTTTTTTGTTAGCCAGTGTAATTGGTGTAATCTCAAACACCCCTGGACTTTCTCACTCCTTTTGGCCTTGTTAACATAACAGCAACTCTGCCTATGCCGGTCCCAAGCCCGGATGAAAAAGGAGGAGGGAGGCCTGCATGGAGGCCATAAGGAGGCAGCCCCTCCACCATGCAAAGGCACAACAGGCCAATCACCTGTTTGCTTTAAATCACGATTACGAGCAATACAAGAGAGAAAACTGGACTGATTCTAAAGGCGACGAACTGGAACGGACTACGGACTACGACTTATGGAACTTGAACACATGAAGTATAAATGGGAAGGAAGAGGAGCTGGTGGAAGAGATGAGGAAAGCAAAACTAGAAATCCTGGCTATAACGGAAACAAAGAAAAAAGGACAAGGAGTCATGGATCTCGATGGCAACACACTGCTCTACAGTGGTGTACCCATATCTGAAAGAGCTAAAGGGGGCGTGGGTTGCATTGTGGCCCAAAATCAAAAAGATAGTATCAAGGGATGGAACTTTGTCTCGGAGCGCATTATGGTTGTAAAACTAAAAGAAGGAGAAACCATAGTCAACCTGGTCATAGTGTATGGGCCAAATGAGGATGAGAGAGCAGAGGTCAAGGAGGAATTCTTCGAGCTGCTTCAAAGGACAGTGGATGACTGCCTAGATGAAGTTATCATGCTCGGAGATTTTAATGCCAGAGTTGGAAATGACCATGCTAGATGGGGTGGAGTTATCGGAAGATATGGAGAAGATACTCTCAATGACAATGGAAAGCGACTCCTTAGATTCTGCAGTGAGCAGAATCTGATCATTACAAACACAAAGTTCCCCCATAAGCGCATACATGCATACACTAGATGTGAACCAACAAAGAATGAGAAGTCAGTGATCGACTATGCCATTGTTCGGAGAAGCTCATTCAAATATGTCCGAGATGCAAGAGTCTGGAGGGGGCCAGAGATTGGAAGTGATCACTACTTGCTAACAATCAAACGAACAACTGAAAGAGTTGCTCAGCCTAGGAACTGCCCAACATCACGCAAGAAACCAAGTAAACGAGCAGGAGAAATGAGCATTAGGACCTACAAGCTGAGAGAGCCAGAAATTAAGACCAGATATCAGGGGCTTATTGCTGCAGCGGTGAGCAACACAGAAGAACGACCTGATGACTTGGAAACCCTCTGGATTAAATTCAAGGATATCATAAAGACAGCTGCTGCAGAAGCATGCGGTGAAGTCCGACTTGGGAACCAGAGAAAGAGGACACCTTGGTGGACAGAGGAAGTCAAAGAGAAAATAAGAGAGAAGAAAATGGCATGGAAACAATACTTAGGAGCTAAAAACACAACAGGACAAATGGAAAAATATAGAGAATATGTGACACTCAGAAAAGAAGCAAAGAACAAAGTGCTAGCAGCAAAACAGAAGTCCTGGGAAGAATTTGGAGAAAAGCTAGAAAAAGATGCACAAGAAAATCAGAAATTGTTCTATAAGACCCTAAAGAACATGAGGAAGGAAAAACAATGCCCTCTCAAATTTATAAAGGACAAGCAAGGCAAACTGCTTACTGCCCCGAAGGAAGTAATGGAAAGAATATTTCTCAGAACTCCTTGATGATGAGCAAGGTCAAGCATCAGAAACGATAACCACTAGCACAGAAGATGAAACAAATGGTGATGAAGATGACATAAAGATGGAAGAACTGAAGGCAGCACTGGAGAAAATCAAGATGGGCAAAGCAGCAGGGCATGATGGTATAACACCAGAAATGGTTAAGTACATGGGAGCATCAGGCGACCTATTACTCTTAAGGGTCCTACAGGCAGCATGGTGCAACAAGACCATACCAAAGGATTGGGAGATTGCCATCATAACACCAATTTTCAAAAAGGGTGACAATCGACAGTGTGGAAACCATAGAGGCATATCCCTTCTCAGTGTCCCTGGAAAAATCTACTCTAGAATCCTAGAGCAGAGACTCCGACGCCTAGCTGAGCCACAATTGGATGAAGTCCAGTGCGGATTCCGAGCAAACCGAAGTACTCAAGACCTAATCTTCACACTCAGACAGCTGAGTGAAAAGGCCCTTGAGTATAAGAGTGAGATCCATCTTTGTTTCATAGATCTGGAAAAGGCGTTTGACAGGGTCCCCTGGAGCAAACTTTGGGACTGTTTGGCAAGGAAGAATATTCCAGCACCTCTGATCCATGCTATACAGAGCTTCTACAAGTCTTGCAGAAATTATGTGAGGACAGCAAACCATAAGTCAGAAGAGTTCAGGACCACCACTGGTGTAAGACAAGGTGATATCCTATCACCTTACCTCTTCATACTCCTTATGGACGATGTCATCAAGGCATGTAAGGAGAGAACAAGAAAGTATTTAGTGGGGTACTGGAAGATGAGACAGGTCTATATTTCGGAGCTGGCATTTGCTGATGATGTTGCCCTGATTGCTAAATCAGAGGCACATCTCCAATCCAACCTGCAAGTCTGGAAGGAAGAGCTGGAGAAGAGAGGGATGGTCATAAGCAGCTCTAAAACAAAATCCATGGTGATATCACGAGAAGAAAGAAGACATCAGATTAAGCTAGGAGAACAGGTCCTGGAGCAGGTCGACCACTTTAAATACCTCAGAGCTATTATAGACCGAAAGGGAGGCATCAAAGAAGAGTTGGCCACTCGAAAAGCAGCAGCTGGGAGACTTTTTCAGGCCATAAATCGAGGATTCCTCAGCAAGAGAGAGAGGTTGGTAAGAAAACGAAGATGGCTGTATACCGCTCCACCTATGTCCCAGTCTTGACATATGGATGCGAGTCATGGGCAATGACTACAACCCACAAAAGCCAGATCCAAACCTCAGAAATGAGGTATCTGAGGAAGGTGGTTGAAGTAACAAGAAGAGACATGGTACGCAACCAGACGATACGTCAAGGCCTTAAATCCTACCCCCTGCAGACCCAAGCAGAACAGTCCCAATTAAGATGGTTTGGCCATGTCTGCAGAATGGGAGAAGATCGGATACCACGACAAGCATGGGAAACAAAGAGCCAAGGATCCAGACCCCGAGGATGACCCAGAGTCCGCTGGGAGGACAACATTGGACAATCTTTGGGGGACCGAGGACTGGAATGGAGCCGGGCCAGGAGGAAGACAGCCGATGGGATAGTCTGGCGCTCTCTCTTCCAAACCTCTACACCTCACGGTAGAAGGGGAACGACTAAGTAGTAAGTAAGTAACATAACAGCAGGGCAGTTATGAGAGACTTTACTTTGTTTGTTTGTTTTGTTTTTTGCTGTTCATTTTTTGTGTTTGTTTAAAAAAAAATATTTTTATTGTTTTGTTTCTTGGAAAGGGTAGGTCTCACACACATACAACATTATGGTTTTGATTAACTCTATTTGGACTGAGTGGAAGGGGGGGGGGGAAGTTACTATATTGTCTTGAATTTATTACACTATATATCCTAATTATAACCCATCAAGGGTTGAACGTGATACTTTGTTTAAAAAAAAAAAGTTACCATTTATTACTTCCAAAAGTAAAACAAAATGCTGGAACCAGGGTTACAATTAGCAGTCAGGTTTAGGATTTAGGATACAAAGTTTAGGCTTAGTATGCAGAGACAGAAAAATATTCAGTAGCCTTAATCCAAACCCTGTTCCATTTTTTTTATAATGTGGAAAGCTGCTGTGACCTCACAGCAATTGTGTCATAAAATGCACAGAGAAAGGACAAAAATAATGAGAATAAATGCAGGAAATGATAACAGAGTTGAACTTGAAGAAACACCAAAACAAGATGTAGAATGGTACACATATCTTGGCAGAAATATAGACAAAGTTGGAGGGACAGACAGTGATATCAAAATAAGAATACAAATTGGATTGGGAAATATATGGAGATCAAGAGAAATCAGATCAAACACAAAAATAAGAATCTTCAACTCAAATGTCAAGTCAGTCCTATTGTATGGCTCTGAAACATGGAGAACAACAAAAACAACAACCAAAAAGCTACAGACTTTCATAAATGGGTGCTTGCATAGAATAGAAGGATGAAAATGGTATGACAAAGTTACTAACGTGGAACTGATGACAAGAACCAGTGAAACAAGAGATGAGAAGATGACGATGGCTAGGACACACACTGAGGAAACCTGTTTATAGCATTACAAGGCAGTACTTGTTCTGGAACCCCCAGGGCAAGAGAGACAGAGGTAGACCAAGAAGCACATGGAGAAGAGAGCTGGAAACAGAGGTGAAAATGATGAGGACAACATGGAAAAAACTTGAGATGATGGCACGTGACAGGAAGACTTAAATTGTGTTTGTTGAAGGCCTATGCTCCTTGGGGAGCGGAGGGTTATGAATGATGAATGTGGAAAAGAGATTTAAAAAAAAAGTAAAACAAAATAACTTATTACTGCATCTCCTTTACCTAATTTTAAAGTGTACCGACTTGGACCACTTGATCGAACAAGGCCACTTGATCGGCCGACATATCCATAGCCATTTGGGCAAAATAGTACGTCACAAATTATGTGATTCAACCTTGTAAACATTGAATAAGGATAAACTAATACTTACTACATTCTCCAAAATTTGCTTTCTCCTTGGTGAACTGCTGGCTAAAATATTTCTCTGTGCATTGAGAATGTGTATTATTGGTTGCAGCATAGCAGACGTGTAAATTGTGACTTCATCAAGTTAATTTAACGCAACGTTGTTCAACAGTGTTCACTACCAGCTGCTGCCTCGTTCAGCGCAGTCCCGCCTAATTCTTGGCAGTTTCTTGCAGTACCGTTATTTGTTGCCGCACTCAAGCACCTTAAAAGTAGAGTTAGCTTAACTTAAAAAGAAAAATCGACCGGCACTGACTGAAAGGATTGGTCATACGGTTAAAATGAAAAACAGTGGGGCGTGTAGGCCTATTCCATGCCATCCAAATAAATCGCCCACGTCCTTAGGGTTGAGATAAGGTAACAAAGTTAGTTTTAGATCCCTAACCCTTTATTACTGGCTCTGAATTCTTTTTTTTTTTCTTTATGTAAGGCTGTATCGAACACACGTTCTAATGTTCTTAATTTCAGCCTGCAGATACATAGGCTAAAGTTAGTTAATGCAACGACTTGGTTTTTAAATACACTACCCGACCATCATCACATGAGGCACAGCTTTTGACAAAATAACTAAAATCTGTATAATTGGTACACACAGGTAAATGCGACAATACTTTCGTCAAAATAAAATTAGTCAATGCTGTGAAAAGCGTATTGTTTTTCCATCATAATTCTCAGGTAACGCTGTTAAAACACCTTTAAATTCTCGGAATACTGTTCCTCGTTAAAATAGCCATGAACATTTTGGCTGCAGAGCTAAATAAACTATCCGCACAATATTTGCTTTGTATTTACAAATGGTGCAGTGGTATACAATATAACGTTGAGGAAGATGAGACGAACTGCAGTAAGACGTGGAGTAGGCCTATATAATATAAAATGGTTTTGTCTTATTGTGCAATATTAGCGGGTGTAAATTCACATTTTCCCTGCACTTTTTATATTTAAGGTTTTTCGTTCATCACAAATTTGTTAATTGGGTTTAGAAAAACTACCAGACATATAGTTTTTTTTCGTACCATTTAGGGTTGGGGTTACCCTAACCCCGACCCTAACTCTAAATGGTACGAAACTACATGCGGAGCTCTTGGTACGAGTATTAGGAAATTACCCTAAAATCTATATAATTGGTACACACAGGTAAATGTGACAATTTTTTCATCAAAATAAAATTATTCAATGCTGTGCACGACGTATTTTTTGTTCCATCATAATTCTCAGGTACCTTAGGCCATAACACTTTTAAATTCTTGGAATCCTGTTCCTCGTTAAAATAGCCACGAACATTTTTGGCTGCAGAGCCAAATAAACTATCCGCACAATATTTGCTTTGTATTTACAAATGGTGCATCATCATCATCATGTGACGTATTCTTTCCAGAACGTTGTCTCCATTACAGCTGCTCTGAACGCATCACGATTCTGGGCAAGTCGACCTGCATCAGCCAAAGACACGTTCAGACTCTCTGTGATGTCCTGGGTCCACCGTCGTCTAGGTCGACCCCTTCCCCTTTTTCCAGGGACCATGCCTTCCATCACTGTTTTTTCCAGACTATTATGTCTTTTTATATGACCGAAAAATTTCAGCTTCCTGTGCAGTGTTTTATAATACAAAGTTGAGGAAGATGAGGGAAATTACAGTAATTCGTGGAGTATATAGGCCTAATATAAAATGGTTTTGTCTTATTGTGCAATATTAGCTGGTGTAAATTCACATTTTCCTGTACTTTTTATATTTAGGCCTAGGTTTAAAGGCTTTTCATTCATCACTAATTTGTTGGGACATAACCCTGTACCCTAAGTTTTGCCTGGCTCTTCTGCCTTGCGACATACTTGGTAAGTTTCACATGCAAAAATAACTGCTAACCACAGCGATCAGAGAGCGATGTAATTGAATATGCAATGGCATATTTAAGTTGTAAATAAAAGACTAGCCTAGCCTATTAAAAAAAAACCTATAAAATAGTTGAAATGAAACAAATGCGAAGGACGGATCAATTGACAGACAATAACTTAGCAGAGTGTGCGAGCAAGGCAAGAGGCAGAAAATATTGAAGATCTTCTACTACCAGGCAACCTTCGATATGGTGATGGCAACTGATCTGATATTGTTGCTACATAGTTGGACGTCTGCTATCATGCTCAAAATAACTTCTAAACATGGTGTTGGCTTATAAATTAACTTATAATTAATGTTGACAAAAATGTCAAGTCAGTCCTATTGTATGCTCCTGAAACATGGAGAACTACAAAAACAGTTACCAAGAAGTTGCAGACTTTGATAAATGAGTACATGGGTAGAATAGAGAGATTGAAATGGTATGAAAAAACCACCAATGTGGAACTGATGACAAGAATCATACAAGTGACAGTGGAACGAGCTACGAGAAGTTGATGCTAGCGAAAATTGGTGCTAGGATAAAATTGTCGCTGTCTTACACGTCACTTCCTTCGAGATTATTTGAAGAGAGGACTGCGATCTTGTGTATTCCAGCATTTACATTTCTAGCTAAGTGTCTTGTTCCATAGTTTTGTTCACTCTCGTTTTTTTCGTTTCGTTTATTATTTAATTTCTTGATTCGGTATTTCTGTTAGGTTTTTCGATTTTCTTGTATTATCATTGTACTTTTTCCATCTGCTTGTATCGCTCATTTTGTATTGTTTCTTATCATCGTATGATTTTGTAATACCTATTACTATATGTAATTCTTGCCTTTGTCACCTGTTTGTGGCTGACGAAGGGTAATACCCGAAACGTCCCTTGTCTCATGTGAACTGTTATTTGTAAAACTGATTCAATACCGTTGTCACGAAGTGGTTTTAATTTTATAGAGTGTGGCTGAATGAAAGCAAGACCCTAGTATGAGAAAGTCTGAGAAAATAGAATTTAGATGGAAAATGACATGCCTGTGGACAGACGCGACTATTGGCTCAAGGGATAGAACCAGGATTTGAATCTCCCCTTGCCGCTTCGTGACTTTAGACTGGCTATAGTCTCGCCCTCCTCTGACTTCCTTTAAATACAAGGAGATAAGGTGTATAAATACGACCACAAACACCACTATACAGACAACATAGAGTAAGTATAGTAAAGAATAGAAGCTGATCCAGTAAATAATATATGTATATATTTATTTACATACAAGGAAAACAAAAAAAAAATGGCATCATACGTCATCAAGTCAGTCGATAGCGTGCACTGTTGCACGGCCTGAAAAACAAGTAACGATTAAATAGCAAGACCCTCAACAAAAAAAACCTCAATCACATTCACTCTTCCTGTCACCCTGCTGAGGAACAATAAAAATGGTTAGTGCTTTAAAGTACTTTGATCTTGGGGGGTTGTCACTTTAGCCTCCACTCTCTAACATTAATAAGCTTTCTATTGTCTCAGTCCTGGTGACTCTTCCTCAACGAACGGCTACACAGCTTTCTACTAGTTAGGCGATAGGCGCCTATAACTACACCACAAGAAATGCTAAAATAATAGACTTGGTTTTACGAACGCAGACTCAGTGTCTATCCGTCCAATGGATACTGAACAGACCCTACTGGTCCTGTCTATTTTCTCCCTCCTTCTCTATCTTTCTCTCTTGATCTCAGTGTCTCTCTAACACTCGAGGGCTGATGATGCGGCGTCTCCGTTACTCTCTTCTCTCGATTTCTATCAGGACCTAGGTATGGTAACCCTGTCACCTGTTCCTGATTTTGGTGATGACGATGTTCGGATATCAAGCATGAGGGACTTGATTAACTGTAGACGCTTCTCTGCTGCTGAGCAAACTTTCCCCTTTTCTCCCACTCCGGATTTAGAGGTAAGACACAGCCTTGATTTCTGGCTGTATGAAATTGAAACCAGTCTCCCGGCCACCTGCCGTTGCTAGAGACTATAATAGCGATGCTCTCGGCTGTCTGATAAATAAACCTCGGTCCAGCTGAAGCATAGGGACTTCACTGCCAGAGACCATAGGGTAATTTTCTTTTGCTCCTGACGATACTCGAGTACTCTGACCCTGAGATGTCTTTTGCCGTGGATAATTTTATTTGACAAAATTATGCTCCCCACTGTTTCGCCGAGACTCGCAATGGACCAATGGGAGCGCTAGAAAAATCAATACTATCAACCCACGCAAACCCCGCGTGCTTAAAATTGCGTCACGTTACCTGACGGCCGCGTGCTTCCGGCCGCGTGCTTCCGGACTCGTCATATCGCGTGCCGGAAATGGCGATTATTTTCGTAAACAACGAAATCTACGGGAATTGCGAAAAATCATAAGAAAGTAAAACTGGCCGAGTGAAAAATAAACCTACCACCATAAAATGAACCCATTAAAATTACCTCCTCAAAAATACCGAACACGATATATATTCAAATGAGAAGAAATAAAATGGTGGAAAAGCGGGCCCGAAAATAGCGATTTCCGTAAACAACGGAAAATCGCGTGATCAGAAGAAAATAAAACTGGTGAAAATTCAAAATAGAACCACAGAATCGGGCCTGTTAAAAGTCAGAATTACAGTGTAGCATCACATAAGTCCCCCCTTTCAAGTACGGGAACCGTGCTAAATCACTGAAATCTCTGGGTTTCATACTGGCCCGTATCTAGATCTACATCCCGATCTAATCACTGTCATAATTAGGATTGTCATACAGGCCCATTTCCATATCCTTGAAAATCTGTGCCAGCACTGGATTGTGATGGTCACGCCTGGTGATTTCCTCCTGGCGACTGCAACTTGACTGGTCGCCCTTCCTCCTCCCTCTCATGTGTTTCCTTCGCCCACGAATTTTCCTGGCGGCGCGTGGTAAATAATGATTACCAAATGGTGCGACCTCCCAGTGTTTTGAAACAGTCTGACTGGCTTGGCCCGACATCGCCGTAACAGGGCGTAACCGTTTGCGGTTGACTGAAGCACCGTGCATGTGTTCCTTCTTGTCAGTATTTCCCTCCCTTGAGAGATGTAATACCATCGGGGGCCTAATTCCCGACGACGAAGAAGATACTTCCGAAATTAGAGGCGTCACCACTGTTTGACCTTTAGGCTGAACAGGGCTGACAGGCGAATATGCCTCTGTAAATAACATTCCACTGTCTTTAGAGGCGTCTCTCCTCCTCATCGCAAGACAAGGATGTTTGAGCTCCCGTGGGGCTCCGTGAATTTGGGGCTTTCCCCTTTCACTTCTCTGGCCTGCAATAGGCCCCCTTGCATTAGCAAGGATCGGTGTGGTTGGGTTTCCCAAAACTAAGTATGGGCTTCCCAGGATGAAATCATGTGCTGGCTGTGCCATTACAGCTGCCTTGATTGTGCCAGACACAAACTTGCATTTCACCTCAATATTGGCTACGGGCAACCATTGTGAGATACCTCTTCTCAAAATGCCACCAATCTCAACTATTTCTCCGGTCCACTGTCCTGGTTTCACCAAATGACGAGCGATCATACTGGGGTAAGTAAGCCCGCTGTCAAACAAACACGTAGTGGCCGTCCCATTCACTACGGCTGGTCCACTGTTAGAGAACAACTTCTCTGCCTGGACTGGTTCCCATTTATTCCCTTTAGTCCATCTCACCGGCCTTAAACAAGCTGCATGATGAGCTGGGGGTTTGTTCATGCACCGGGATGTCCAGTGGGAAGTGGTTCTACAATTCTGACAATACCTCTCATTATCTCCTCTGTTCCTAGCGGGTTCCTGAGAGGTTGTTGTCGGTGCTCTGTTATGCTGCTGGGGGCGCAAGTTATAACCAGAATGAGGCTCCTTGCGAGAAGGTCCTGGTTGCTGATGAGCTGGTGAAGTAACCGACTGCGATGACGAAGCTCCTTTGTCTGGGGCTGGCAGGTCTGGGTTTTTCCGTTTCTGTCCCAGTACTTCGGCCTGTGCTGTCTGGTACCTTTCCGCGAACACGATAATCTGATCGAGTTGCTGGGCACCCTGCTCCGCCAGATACCGCCTCAAGTCGGGGGACATGTTTGCTTTTACCTGTTCACACAGAACTAACTCCTCCAATCCTTCGAAAGTTTTTGCCAGTCCTGACAGTTCCCTCCACCGGGTTAAGTAATTTCTCACCCGCTCAGCAAACTGTGCGAAACTCTCTCCCTTCTCCGGCCTGCTCTCCCTGAACATGGTTTGGCATTTCCGGGGTGTCCACTGAAATCTTTGCAATAAAGCATTTCGCAGTGCCTCGAAGTTGTTCTGATCATCTATGAGCAGCTTGTTGTAAACTTCATACGCATGACCTTTGAGCGATTGTGATAATTTCAGACACCAAAGACTCTCATCCAACCCGTATGCCTTTGCCATTCTTTGAAATTTCTCCAAGAACACGTCAATCTTTTCATTCCCGTTAGGGAATGAGTCAAATGGGAAGCTCATGGCTGCCATCCGGGGCCCTCCGTTTCCTGAGGTGTCTGTCGCTCCTGCTCCGGGTGAATCGCCATTAGCTGAACTGCCTTCCGAGGATCGGTACTGCAGTTCCAGAGAACGCAGGGCAAGTTCGTGCTGTCTCTCCGCTGCCTTTTCCTCTTTTGCTGCTTCCAATTTCCGAAGTTCCATCTCTGCTGCGGCTGCCCTCTCTTCTTTTGCTGCTTCTGCGGCGGCTGCCCTCTCCTCCTTCACTGCTTCTGCGGCGGCTATCCTTTCCTCCTTCGCTGCTTCGGCGGCGGCTATCCTTTGCCTTTCCTCAATTTCTGCGGCGGCTATCCTTTCCTCCTTTGCTGCTTCGGCGGCGGCTATCCTTTGCCTTTCCTCAAGTTCCCGTTGATTATGCCTATCATTTTCTCTGATCATGTAGGCTTTCGTCTCCTCTTTATCCATTCCCATGTCCTGGGCAGCGTTGCGCCAGGCAGCTCGTAACTTGGCCATATCCGCCATCTTACCTGTAAACTGCTGTAAGTTCACAACTGACAGAAAATGACAGAAAAGGAAAAGAGAAGGAACAACCTGTTACGTAATATAAAATACTCCCTCTATAACTGCTGTTCCAAAAATCCGACCTCAGACTAGCACCAAGTCTGAATAATAACCTGAGAAAAATTTTTGTTAACAAGCTACCAAAAACTAAATTACCTTCCGGTTATAGAAAAATATGTCGGTATGCCATCAATTACCACTAAGTCATATAAATCAAAAATACCACAAAAATCTACTAGACTGCACCCTGTGGAAAAACCTATAACTGGATCAGTTCTAATAGCTCAAGTCTAGGGGATATTTAAAGAAACTCTATTCTCAGAAACTTCCTAGAGACAATCTATGAATCTAGATATGATCACAGAATTGATCTCAACAGAATGATCCACCGGACGATTGCCGCCCACTTGTCACGAAGTGGTTTTAATTTTATAGAGTGTGCCTGAATGAAAGCAAGACCCTAGTATGAGAAAGTCTGAGAAAATAGAATTTAGATGGAAAATGACATGCCTGTGGACAGACGCGACTATTGGCTCAAGGGATAGAACCAGGATTTGAATCTCCCCTTGCCGCTTCGTGACTTTAGACTGGCTATAGTCTCGCCCTCCTCTGACTTCCTTTAAATACAAGGAGATAAGGTGTATAAATACGACCACAAACACCACTATACAGACAACATAGAGTAAGTATAGTAAAGAATAGAAGCTGATCCAGTAAATAAATATATACATATATTATTTACATACAAGGAAAACAAAAAAAATGGCATCATACGTCATCAAGTCAGTCGATAGCGTGCACTGTTGCACGGCCTGAAAAACAAGTAACGATTAAATAGCAAGACCCTCAACAAAAAAAACCTCAATCACATTCACTCTTCCTGTCACCCTGCTGAGGAACAATAAAAATGGTTAGTGCTAGTACTTTGATCTTGGGGGGCTGTCACTTTAGCCTCCACTCTCTAACATTAATAAGCTTTCTATTGTCTCAGTCCTGGTGACTCTTCCTCAACGAACGGCTACACAGCTTTCTACTAGTTAGGCGATAGGCGCCTATAACTACACCACAAGAAATGCTAAAATAATAGACTTGGTTTTACGAACGCAGACTCAGTGTCTATCCGTCCAATGGATACGGAACAGACCCTACTGGTCCTGTCTATTTTCTCCCTCCTTCTCTATCTTTCTCTCTTGATCTCAGTGTCTCTCTAACACTCGAGGGCTGATGATGCGGCGTCTCCGTTACCGGCCACCTGCCGTTGCTAGAGACTGTAATAGCGATGCTCTCGGCTGTCTGATAAATAAACCTCGGTCCAGCTGAAGCATAGGGACTTCACTGCCAGAGACCATAGGGTAATTTTCTTTTGCTCCTGACGATACTCGAGTACTCTGACCCTGAGATGTCTTTTGCCGTGGATAATTTTATTTGACAAAATTATGCTCCCCACTGTTTCGCCGAGACTCGCAATTCATCGCTGTTTTTCTCGCAATGGAGACGATAAATTACGTAGTCTGACGGCTGGCACTTATTTTTCATAGAGACCGAATCCCCGTTTTCTGTCTCATTATATACAAGAGAAAACACCCACGCGAATTCCCGTCCTACGCAAATCCCGGACCAATGGGAGCGCTAGAAAAATCAATACTATCAACCCACGCAAACCCCGCGTGCTTAAAATTGCGTCACGTTACCTGACGGCCGCGTGCTTCCGGACTCGTCATATCGCGTGCCGGAAATGGCGATTATTTTCGTAAACAACGAAATCTACGGGAATCGCGAAAAATCATAAGAAAGTAAAACTGGCCGAGTGAAAAATAAACCTACCACCATAAAATGAACCCATTAAAATTACCTCCTCAAAAATACCGAACACGATATATATTCAAATGAGAAGAAATAAAATGGTGGAAAAGCGGGCCCGAAAATAGCGATTTCCGTAAACAACGGAAAATCGCGTGATCAGAAGAAAATAAAACTGGTGAAAATTCAAAATAGAACCACAGAATCGGGCCTGTTAAAAGTCAGAATTACAGTGTAGCATCACAACCGTTTTATAAACTTATATTTAGAAAACCTGTTAACATTACAAGGCAGTCCTTGTTCTGGAAACCCCTAAGATAAGAGATGTAGAAGGAGACCAAAAAAAATCATGCAGAGAACTGGAGACAGAAATTTAAGGGACAAAGGAAACACGGAAAGACCTGAGCGTATGGCACAGGGCAGAATGACATGACATACATTTTGTAAAGGCCGATACTCCTTGGGGAGCTGATGGGTAATGCTGAATGAATGTTGATAAAGGTAAAGGCAACAGTTATCCCATAGCAGATACTGCCTTTGAGTCGTGAAGTGTTAAAAGGCTTCATCCATGATAGGTCTCAGCTGTATGAGGTGGCGTGACCAGTTTCCTTGCTGCCTTTGCTCTGCCTAACTCAAGAGCAGAACCAGGTTCCCATTTTTGCATCTGGGTAGACTGAATTGTAATAAAAAGAAGGGTAAACAAATTTATTTATTTTTTAAAAATTATATGAGTACTGTGGAAGTTATGGAATACAACATATTTCTGTGCAGCCTGCAGTGAGCATTCAGTGTTTAGATAACATAATTTTATGGAAGGAGAATTGAAACTTTGAAATGTACGATGCTGCATAACCTTGTTGCTGAGTGTGCTTCCAGACACCCTGAACAAGTGTGTATCATTTTTGATTCTGGCAAAGGTGAAGCAACTGAACAGCAAAGGATCACATACTCACAGTTATGGGAGCAAGTTACAGAGGTAGTGTTTGCTTCTCTCTCTCCCTTTCTCTATCTCTGTATCTCTCTTTATATCACAGACTCTCTATCTCTGTCTGTCTCCCTCTGTCTGTCTGTCTCTGCATCTCTCTCTGTGCATCTCTCTCTCTTTCTCTCTCTCTCTCTCTCTTTTTGTAAAGTTCATTTTGTTTAATAAATTCTTTCACTCTATAGATCTCATTCCATTAATTACCCTTCAGCAGGGAGGCATCAAAGAAGAGTTGGTAACATGAGAAGCAGCAGCTGGGAGACTTTTTCAGGCCCTAAATTGTGGATTCCTTCACAATAGATAAATTAGCAAGAAGACAAAGATGGCTGTACACCGCTCCACCAATGTTCCAATCTTGACTTATGGATGCAAGTCATGGGCAATGACTACAACCCACAAAAGCCAGCTCCAAATCTCAGAAATGAGGTATCTGAGGAAGGTGGTTGAAGTAACAAGAAGAGACATTGTCCATAATCAGACGATATGTCATGGCCTCAAAACCAAACTCCTGTAGATCTGAGTAGAACAGTCCCGATTTTGATTGTTTGGCTATGTCTGCAGAATGGAAGAAGGTCGGCTACCATGACATATATGGGAAACTAAGAGCCAGGGATTCAGACCTCTGGGTCAACCCAGAGTCTGCTGGGAGGACAACATCAGACAATCTCTGAAGGACTGAGGACTAGATTGGAACCAGGCCAGGAGGAAGACAGCCGATAGGATAGTATGGCACTCTCTCTGGCAAACCTCTACACCCCAGGGTAGAAGAGGAATGACTAAGTAAGTAAGTCAATGACCTTTCAGCTCCCTATGGATCATAAACATTTAACAAATTCAGTCCAGACCTTCCTGTCCTGTGTCATCCATTTAAAATGTTTCCATGTCTTCTTTATCTCTTTGATGCCAGTCTCCTGTTACCTTCTTTATATATTTTTAGGTCTTCCACTATTTTTTTTTATCCTAGGGAATCCAGAACAATTTTTATCTTTTTTTTTAGTTTTATCAAACTCTTGTCCATTTCCTTTTAACTGTGACTCTGCAATCGAACAATCAACAAGGTTAAGATTGTTTGAATTTGTTATCAAATGAAAGACGAGCAGGGATGGACAAATGAGAGGATGCATATGGCTGAGGGAGACTAAGCACCTATAGGTTTACCCGAAGTGCAGTGACGTCGATTCTTATCAATAATAACTGTTAGGATCTACTACGCACAGCCACTTCTTCAAAAAGTGAAGTATATTGCCTAGTTGCACATTTTGAGCTGAATTACATGTACTATTGTACAGGACTGTAACTCTTTATCCAAAATCTGACAGCCTCGTGTCTGAAACTGGATTTTTTTGGTATTCCGATGTTGCTCAGATCATTCAAAAACTAGCCCGATAAAGCCCAAGTTGCCCAATCTGCATTCTTCTTCTTCTTCTTCCTCGTTTGCCCTGAAAAGGACGGTGGTTGCGTTGTGTCTGTTTCCAACGTAGCTGTGATATCTGCACCTTTCGGTCGACACATCCGACTTCTGCACGGCATTTTTTAGGACCGGGTTTGCCTTCCCATTGCGATCCGTACTCGCTCAGCCAGCCTGCACAGCTGCAGACTGTTTCCAGGACCACCACGTGGAGGTGGAGCACGGTCTTGACCAGCTCTGGTTCGCTGGTCCTGACGCAGGCAGTCAAGCTATGAGTCGCTGACTGCGGTCTCTATTGCTGCGTCTTGAGGTCCCAATCTGCATTCAAAAATAGCTAAATTTGCCCAAAATAGTAAAAAATTTCCCAAATTGTGATCGAAAAGTAGTCAGAAGAAACTTGGTTTTCAGGTAATCAGATAAAAGATTATAGACGAGAAATAGCTGTTGGAAAGACCTACAAAAACATGAAAAAAAAACCATACAGAGGGATAAGTCAGAGAAGTGAGAAACACCTTTAACTGGGCATGCATTTTCAGGAATGATCCAAACAAGGAAAAGTTTATTGGTGCTCCATGCTCAAAATTTTTCTTCAGGTGCCATGCTGATTGGCTTAGGCAATAATGTCTCTCCTTAACTTCCTGTCACTAGAATTGTTTATTGGTTCTGTTTTTAACTTGTTTCCCATGTTGTGGTGTTAAACTGTCTTCTCTCATTCTGTCACTCTCTAACTCTTTTGTCATTGGCCGTACCTGTTCTCACAATGTATTCCTTCTATCCTCATCTTATATTTTATTCTGATAAATATTTGAGATTCCTTTTCTCGCTGGCCTCTTACATTACATCCTCATGACACTTTTTAGCTGTCCATTGGATTTTTAACATGTTTCAGAATTGTCCTGTCTACATTGATGGTACACTCGACAATTCTGTCTTTGAGGTAATCATTACTTTTGTCTTCTTGCTGTTTGGCCTAAAACCTTTTTTAAAAACTTTTCTGCCACACTTGTATCAGTCATTTCTGATAGCTGCTTTTTCATTTTTCGCTGTTAGGACTGTCTCTGCATATTTCATGATTATCTTATGTCCCCTGAGTTATATCCCTGGCATATTCTAGAAGAGTTTGTTCTTTAGCGCAAGCTTTCTCTAGGGGATGGTCTGAAATAAGGAGTGAAAAGGGAGACGATTATGGTATTCTCTACATATTTAATGTTTCCATTGTACAGAGAGAGCAGCAACCTAAATACACAATTTTCTTTTATTTCTTTGAGGGATAACATGAAATAATGTCACCATAGTTTTGGGGAAAGGAGGAGAACAGATAACTTGAAATTCTAAAATTTGTATTTTTGATAATTGTATATTATTTTTAAGAAAAAATTTGTATCTTTACTAGCATAATATCCTCTCTTTCTGTTTTATAAAAAATACAGATTGTTATAATATTGTTCAAGAAAAAAAAATTTTAAATAACTGACTAACTGGGTTGAATGATTTTGTTAATGACAGCACTTGATTATCCCTCTTGGTCATTTACTGTATATGAGCAAGTAACCCATCAAGAGTGGATGGGAAAAGAACTAAAGTGTGTGCTTTCTGCCTCATGTCCTTTTATTTTAAGAATATACAATTAGCACTAAGCATTACTGGAGATTAAAAATATTCACACTTGTAGAAAGCCTTGCTGATTCCGAATGAAATTTAGATTGTTGGCTTGTACTAGGGAACAGCTTGAATTGAAGTGTTCAATCTTACATGCTATCTTGAGGGATGTAGTTGTTTCTTCTTAATTTAAAAGAGCTTTAATTTTAGCCTCCCTGCTTGGTGTTTCCAATGTTTCAGGACACCAGGGAAATTATATTGTTGATAAAGTTAGTTGCTTATCCTTTACAGGACGTGGCAATCAACCCCAGCTTTTATTGGCTGTTTTTGATTTTTCTAGGCAATTTTTTTCATTCAGTAGTTTGCCATTGTTTTCTGAATGGTACGGCGCTTATACCATTATTAAAAATCCACACAAAGCGATCTGCTACCAAACCGCCTGCAGCAGGTTTCGAACCTGGTATATCTGGATTATGAAACTGCGTTCATATCCATTAGGCCACAGACGCTGACTTATATTGTTGATAAGGAAATGAAAATGTCCAGTTTTGTATATGTGTGGGCATGTTAGTGTATGTGGGTGGGGGAAAGAGGATATATATATATATATATATATATATATATATATATATATATATATATATATATATATATCTATATATATATATATAACTGAAGCACATTAAAAACGCACCACCTGTATAATCCAGGAACAGAGTGTGAAATGTAAATATAAGTGTGTACAAGTTTACATATTTGGAATCTTTATTCATTTTCCTATGAATCCATGCTGGTCATTAATTTGTACATTTGATTGTTATGAAATTCATTGCATTCTGTGCAGGCAAGGGAGAAAACCAAAAATACAAAAAAATGCACGTGCGTTATCCTGCTGGAGAAGCTGCAAGTCTGGATAAATTGTGAACGCAGGAGCAACCAGTGCATCCAGAACCTCATCTCGATATGTCACAGCATTAACATTTCCACGGAAGACCTGAAGAGGCAAGCGATGGTGAAAACTGAATCCTCCCCAAATGTGAATACTGCCACCTCGAAATCGGTTGACACAGCAATCTGCAAAGCGCTCTTCACACCGTCGCTAAATCCGCATACGTCCATCTGCAAAGGATATGTTGAATCTGTTCTCGTCTGTGAATAGGACAGCATTCCACTGCAGTCTAGTCCATCTGATATGTTGCTCTGCCCATTGCAGGCGCTGCTAATGATGTCTGTGAGTCAAGTTTGGCCCAACATAAGGTCGTCTTGCAGTAAGGCCTGTATCTCTGAGTCGTCGTATGACTGTCATTTGAGAGACTTGCCCACGTCTACCCACTATTGCTCTTGCTGTTTGACTTGCCGGGAGAGTCAATTCCTTAGGTGACTCAGCACAATATGACGATCTTGCGCAGGGGTAGTAACTCGTGGTTGGCCACTCCGAAGTCTATCCCGGGCACTGCCAGTGGTTCCGTAACGTTCATTGAGACGTACAATAGTGCTGTGGTGGCAATTCATCCTTCTGGCAATGGCCCGCGAGCTCATTCTGGTCTCCAACATACCAATGGCTCGTTGGCGGTCGTTTTCAGATAGTCGTGGCATTTCAAGCACATGTACTGGGTGTTTTGTCTCAATGGCCTTTTTATACCGAGTATACTGCCACAACGCGTACACATTTTCAGGGTCATAGCTGTTGAGAATCGTGTTGCACGTGTAACTTTCATCGTTTTCATGTAGTCTGTACACACACCCATGGGTTGAAACTTGCACTTTCCATTCCAGCAGCCATTCGCTCTCTACCTCATGGCAAACACGGTGAAAATCCATTCCCACACTTTTTTTTGCCAGCTTCTCGGCATCAGTATATATAATAGTGGTGCGTTTTTAATGTGCTTCAGTATATATATATATATATATATATATATATATATATATATATATATATATATATATATATATATATATATATATATATATATATATATTGTTGTCATAAAATAGTAGGCCCTTTACATTCTTAAATTAAAACCAAAAAATTAATTAAAATTGTGCATTGACATGTGGATATTTAAGCTCTACTTAATTCCTTGGCTATAAAAGCCCCGGAATTGAAATTTGTATCTAGTGGAAAATTAATCCACGAGGTTTGATTTTAAAAAAAATGAAAATTCTAATTTTTATAATTTTTTTGCCAAAGTCTTTATTCTCTTGGTTTACACCGCCAGACTAAATTTCATCTTATAAGGTTCTGCCAGGTGTGGTAATATATGTAATATGAGGCAGCCCGAGTTTGAGCCACTTAACATTTGAAGCTCCCTCTTAGGACTTTTACAGCGTAAGATGACTTGAGAAAACCGCACAGCTGTGGGTTTTCCAATCAGTTGAGATGACAATGTTTGTGGCCTCAGTTTTTCAAAGTAAGGCACTGGTACAACACGGCCATCCAATTGCTGACTATGTCTCTACAGGATTTGATATGACACTCAGCGCAGGATATGACCTGAAATATAATATTTCCTAGGTAGTTTCATCCTACTATCTCCCTATCCAGACAGGAGGTATAGTGAGACAGTTCAGACAAGCTGAAGTTAACCATAAGAGACAGAGTAAGTTATAAATAACACGATTTATCCAAATACTAGCACAATATTCCAGTAAAACCACTTTTACATCTATGTCCATGATTGTCTTCATTACAAACACATAGGCCTTATGGTAAATGTTGTGTGATATCTCAAACAATACAGAAAATCAATTCTTTTCATTCATTCCTTCTTCCAGTTTGTATAGTCCGATCCAGCAAGCATAAAATCTTTAAAGGCTTTCCGAAAACTAATATCTCATTCCATTCTTTCTTCTGATTAGATTACACAAATAAATTTAACTAACACAGGCCGGGATTCCTTCCAGGAATTGTACACTGAGATTTTACACAAAAGCAACCATTTCCATAAAGCAAAAATTTATTATATATATATATATATATTTGTAATTAATATCTCGCTTACCCTCAATCTCAGACAGACAGGCTTTCAAGAATTATAACAGTCTGCTATCACATAGGCAGATGGCAATGAAGCTTGTGGCAGATGCTGCTCTCCATGTCTGCAGTTTTTGAGTTTCGCGGCAAGTGTGTCCGCCTTTCGTTTCTTTCCGCTATATATAGGTCACTGGCCATGTATCAGAAAGCATCTAGGCCAAAGTATTTTGCATTCACGCCCTTCGTTCCTTTCCACTATATATAGGTCACTGGCCACCGTATTGGAAAGCATCTAGGCCAAAGTATTTTGCATTCACGCAAAATGTGTAGATTTTGGCAAGGCTTGCTTTACTAAAAATTCGAAAATAATTCTGGCTTCCTTATTTCTTAACGGATTTCCTCCATCCTAAGCTTATACTACTTGTATGAATGAGCTCTATCAATTGAGATATCTATCCTATTCCCTAGTTTATCTGACTTTTCACTGGAGCAGCCAAAACGGGGAAAAACACAACATGGTTCATGCTCCACTGTCTTCTTTTCACAATAACTTCTGCTCTACACCACATCCAGTGAAAATATCTGCCTAAAGCTAATGATCCCTATTATCAAACCTGGTCCTTCTTTAATGAGGTACTCCATCTATGTTCCCACTGCCTTCCAAAATATTTCCAACATCTACACTTTTGTTGTCTCCATGTTGAATGGCCTAACATATCTCTGACCCTACGTGTACTAAGCTGGCGTTTCATTGGTTGGTTACTTACACAGGTTTTTGGCGGTGTATAATATTAACTGATCGCCGAGACATTGATTCAGACTTCACTACATAAATGAACCTAATAATTTATTTATTAGTAATACTGAATAATCACATGATCAACTGATGTGTTTATTAATGGATTCAGCTACCCATTCTTTAATTTTAATTAAACAAAATTATTTTACAGACTTTTGTCCAGTTCTTGTGCCTTCCATCCATTTAACCTAGATGGTCTACAATATACAGCCACTTCTTTGATACAGTCTGGAGTATCATGGATACTTGCACATTCTGAGCTGATTCAGGTAATTGTAATATTAACATCTTCATAACTTGTTGAACTATTTGACTTCATACAAACAGTGGAAGTCAATTGCAGGCTTCCACAAAATACATAGAGAAATTACCTGAGCAACACATAGATCCATGCAAACAGATGGATCTGCAGAAAATGCAGCAGAAGATGGAGGTGGAGGAGTTTTCCTGCGTTTAAGCAGTGGCACCAAAAAAAAGCTGTCAGTCGCAACAGGAAAATTCTCAAGTAACTTCAGAGCAGAGGCCATTTAAAAACTGCAGCAGAAGTCCTAATGACAGAAGAAAGAGAGACAAGTAGCTCTCTTCACAGACGGACTGTTAGTAATTGCAATGCTGACGAGTCAGAATAATGCAGGCTTTCACTTTTAGAAGGCATGTAACAAAATGTATCTTCTTTGTGGGGGTTATTTTTTGTTTAATTGAAAAAAAAATATCCAGTTCAGCGTCTGGTTGGTTAAAACTAGGATAAATAGTGAATTTAGATAGTATATTCAATTGCCACTATTTGCTAATGGCATATCCCTCATTATCATTTATTTTATCTAGGGTAAATGAACATTTATAATTGTGCTGGGGGTGTTGTTCCCCCTTATAATGATAGATTTTTCATACTTGTTGTGCTTTATATTTTAGCTATATGTATTTAAGAAAAAAAAAGGGTGGGGGGAAGAGGATGAAAGCTGAGGGTATTTAAGGTACATTAGCGATCACTTATCTCTTTGAGCATTCCATTGGCAGAGCAGTTAGAGCACTGGATTCTCAGGGCAAAAATACTGGGTTCAAATCCCGGGGGTGTCGTGCTCCAGTCTACTCTGCAGCGAGGAAGAGAACTGGGCACCCCACCTCTCACAGCTGGACCTAGTATAGTGAAATCTCCAACACTTCATTCCCCTATGGCAGTATCTGCTATGTGACAAGCTTTACCTTTTTTTATCTCTTTAACTCATCGTCTTCATCATTGCTTTTCAGCTCCCTGAGGAGTATATACCTTCAACTAACCAAGCCAAGCCTTCCTGTGCCTGTGCCATTCACTCAATGTCTTCTTTATCTATATCCCTTTCATGTTTGTCTCCAGGTTCCTTCTCCTTGTTCTTTTCTTTGTGGTTCTCTTACCCTGGAGATTCCAGAACAAGGAATGCCTTGTAATGCTAACCAGCAGGTTTCCTCAGTGTGTGGTTTATCTAATGTCAGTATCTTCTTCTCAGATCTTGTTAACTGCATAGTTTTTATTGTTTGTTTAGAATATTGCTTTCTCAATTCAGTTTTAGTTTTCATACTGTAAAATAACTTTTGCATTTTTTAAGATTAAGGGGGGTGGGGTGGTGGACGTGGTTTCTGCAGTCGACTATATAAAATAACGATTGAATAAACCTAGGTAATGGAAGTTTTAGGACATGTAAAAAATACAGCCCAGTTTTGGTCATTAAACCTTCATCAGTAACAGGATGCATAAATAAAAAAAAAGAAAGTGTAAACTAATCATCATCATTATATCCTTTTTTACTTGTATTGGCTCATGGAACTGAAAATGTCGACTGGAATACCTGGAGAGAAGCAGCTGAGGACTGTCACCTCAGGGGCGCATTCCCAAAGTCAGTTATGGCTGAAGGGGCTATTACATATTATTATTATTATGGATCATGGAACCACCAGTGCAGTCACCTGTCAGTAACTTCATGGTTGTTACATTGTGCTGTATTTTTCCTGTAGCCTAATCCTGTCAGTAACTTCATGGTTGTAACATTGTGCTGTATTTTTCCTGTAGCCTAATCCTGTCAGTAACTTCATGGTTGTAACATTGTGCTGTATTTTTCCTGTAGCCTAATCCTGTCAGTAACTTCATGGTTGTAACATTGTGCTGTATTTTTCCTGTAGCCTAATCCTGTCAGTAACTTCATGGTTGTAACATTGTGCTGTATTTTTCCTGTAGCCTAATCCTGTCAGTAACTTCATGGTTGTAACATTGTGCTGTATTTTTCCTGTAGCCTAATAATGCTTTGAGAAGGAGATGTTGGGGATGGAAAGGACACACATTGAGGAAACCTATTCATAGCATTGCAAGGCAGTCCTTATTCTGGAATCCTCACGATAAGACAGGACTAGAAAGACAGAAAACCAAGTGGAGAAGAGAACAGGAGACAGAAATGAAATGCATATAGAAGAAATGGAAACATCTTGAGCAGATAGCACAAGACGGGATGGTCTCACGTACATTTGATGCAGGCCTATGTTCTGTGGGGAGCTGAGAGATAATGATTATGGTGATGAATAATGCTTTCATTATGACGTATTTTTGTTCACCTCATCTGTGAACCTTTTTATGTTTTCAGAAACTGTCTCCCTTATTAAAGCAACTTGAAGGATCTCAAGTTCCATCAGCACTTCTTACAAAGAATGGCTTACAGCTCTACAAAATTAAGCACTGTTCACTCCCAGCCTTTTCCCCAGTCAAGCATTTTGACCTTGCTTATTGCATCACCACATCTGGCACCACCAGTGCCCCAAAAGTGGTTCATGTGCCACATTCTTGCATTGTGCCGAACATAATAGATCTCAGGTTGGTATACTTGTAGCAACCAAGATCTCAGGTTGGTAAATGGTACACTTGTAGCACCCAAGATCTCAAGTTGGAATACTTGTAGCAACCAAGATCTCAGGTTGGTATACTTGTAGCAACCAAGATCTCAGGTTGGTATACTTGTAGCAACCAAGATCTCAGGTTGGTATACTTGTAGCAACCAAGATCTCAGGTTGGTATACTTGTAGCAACCAAGATCTCAGGTTGGTATACTTGTAGCAACCAAGATCTCAGGTTGGTATACTTGTAGCAACCAAGATCTCAGGTTGGTATACTTGTAGGAACAATTACTGTGTACTTGTAATATTCAGATCAACATCATCCCCCCTAAACGTCCCAAGGAGGTTAGGCCTTCAACAAACATGCCCCCATCTACCTGTCCTGTGCCATCAGCTCAAAGTCTTTCCTTGTCTTGTTCATCCCCTTCTTGTCTATCTCCATTTCTCTTCTCCATGTGTTCTTTGGTCTCCCTTGTATTGTTATCAGCAGGTTTCCTCAGTGTGTGGCTGATCCATCTCCAGCATCATCTTCTCATCTCTTGTTCAACTGGCATTTGGTTCTTGTCATCTCTTGTTCAACTGGCGTTTGGTTCTTGTCATCAATTCCACATTAGTGATCGTTATATTCAGATACTAAGAGCTTTTGCCTCGCTCATGTGTTACTGACACCCAAGAGGGAAATATAGAATAGTAACACCGTAATCTCATAGCACGTGGCGAAGAAGCATGACCTGGTTACCCCATCCTTAGAAACTTTTAGACAACAAAAAATTTCAACAACAACATGGGCAAGTTAATCAAAGCTAATTCAAATATTTCAACTCAGTGATTCAAGATGGAAGAAGCGAAGTTCATGAAGCAGCCCAGAGGAAGCAGAAAAGAGTCTGCATACTCACTTTTTTTTGTTTCCTTGTAGGAAAATTTTGAGATTAAAGCACCTGGAATATTTAAACACTGAACGAACAAGGGAACACTGCACAAGTGGAAGCAGAAATGAGAAACAATAAAAGTTACACTGAGAAGGGAACTAGAGATGGATATGAAAGGAATAAATAAGAAATAAAAAGACATAGAGTGGATGGCACAGGACAGGAAGGCTTGACATAAAGTTATTAAAAGCCTATATTCCTCACAGTGCTGAGGAGTAATGAATGAGTGAAGAGACAACTCCACATTGAGCATTATCTGTGATAGATTGTAAGGACCATCTTCATTGCACACAGATAATTCCATCAGGCATTATATCTCCCCCCTTAGATCACACATGGAGGATCTCAGCACAATGCACGAACTCCGTAGCACTGGCGAGGATCCCTGTGTGTATATATACAGGAATCACACATTCTAAAAATATTTTTGTGGAGGGTAGGTTTCCTAATTTTTAAATTTTGCCAGGGCAGTGGCCGTATGACCTACTCTTTACAATTTCCAACTGCTGAGGGATTTTTAGTGTGCTCAACTTGCACATTGGACCTCCTTTTTTTCCTCCCTTATCTGAGAAGGCTCCAACACTTTCTGTCTCTTGCCTTGATGATACACTCTTGACTATTTCTGTCCATCTCTTGAAGCCAACATTTTTTTTCTTCACATCTTGTTACATTTGTATTTTTCTGCTTTCCCTTTTTCTTATTACATTTGTAATCCTGTCATCTCACTTTAACCCTTCTGTTCATTGCAAGCAGATAATTATAATTGTCTTTTTCTTCATGGCTCGCTCTCATATCATCTGTATTCTTTTTGCTCTTACAGAGCATGGAGTCAACACGGAAGCTGGTTCTCTTACAGGAAGCCTGCACCAAGCATTCACACACTTTTGCAGCAGTAGTTTTTTTTTGGCAGTTTGTTGACATGATGAGGTTGCCAGCCTTATGCACAGCCATATATTAGTCATCTTGTTCAGCATGTCTGAGGGTGCAGTAAACCTGTTCTTTCTTTGTCTCTCGATAGACCCCCAGAAACTACCCAGGCTTGCCCTCATATAACCACACCTATTTCTCTCATAAAGTTGTTGGTCTGTCTCAGGCTTTTCTCCTCACTCTCATATAACCACATCTAATTCTGTCATAAATTTGGCAGTTTGTCTCAAGTTTCTCTCATTGCCATACAGGTTCTTCCTCAAAGGGGTTAACACAAGCCATGCTGTAAGTCTGCACCTTTCACATGGGCGACATTCTTGGAGGGCATTTTCTTCTGTTTTCCTTTCTTCCTCACATGGTCACATGTCTGTCAGATTTTTCATTTGTTGAACATACAGTATTTGATCTTGCCATATCTACATGGTGATTGAAAAGTCTTCTTGTCTTATTTTTACATTGTTATTTTTTCACTTCTATCCAACTAATGTATATGAAACAAACGTCAAAATAAAGATAATTAACTGAAATTTTATTGCATTGAATGCTATATCACATTAACTGTACAACCCAACCTGAGATCCGGCCTGTTTAGCATGTGATGTCATAGCGGGCAGCCATTTTTGCTGTCTCTTGTAACGACAGTGTTTTGGCCAATATAGATTTTATTTTGAGTTATTACTCATTGATTTGACGTCTGTTTCATGTACATCCAATTGTTTGGTTTTAAGGACTATCTTTATTGCACACAGACAATTCCGTCAGTGCGATGATCTCCTCCCTTAGCTCACACAATGAGGATCTCTGCACAGTGCATGAACTCCATAGCACCGTGAATGCATGGAGGCATATCTAAAGTCATCGTTATGTGACCACCAGCTATGCACAATGCTATAATATATGTATGTGGAAGTGAACCTATGTTTGTGAGGCTAATTACACCCTCATTGACTAGAAGTCATCCACACACTTCCAGGGATTCCCCCTGTGCTGAAACTTGTTGAGAACCCAGCATTGCACACTAAGCTTGGAGAAGTCACTTGAGCCCCAGGCGTAATTCTTTGGCTTTGACTTGGTTGACTGCATGCAGATGGATCTCACTGTTGACCCAGTGATAGGCAGAGGAAGCTGAGAAGTGGCTCTGTTCAGGACGTGACAATTCCTTGGGATAGCCCAGAACCAGAGTACAGTATTTTAGCTCTGCATAGTTGGATAGCCCCCTTGGATGGCGGGGAATGCACAGTATGCCACGCACTCCTAGCTAGGGACCAGATGTAAAAATCCTTTAAATGCAAGCCAAGCTGGAGAAACTGGAGCTCATGACTTCAACTCAATATGTTTAGGAATGGCAGAAAAGCCACAGGAAAAGCCTAGATCTACAGTGTAGATCTAAGGAGTCTTCAACTTGTTATTGGCTGCTAAAGAGCAAGAAGCTCAGGAGACCTAGTTAAACAACAACAACAACAACAAGCAGCACCAAGAATCCAAATGTGTGTATACAGGAATCGCACATTCAATAAATATTTTTTTGTGGTGGGTAGGTTTCCTGATTTTTAAATTATTTGCCTGGTTAGTGGCCATATGGCCTACTCTTTACGATTTTCAACTGCAGAGGGATTTTTAACATGTGCAACTTGCACACGGGACCTCCATTTTTTTTTTTGCCCTTATCTGACAAGGCTGGGCATTTGATCTCACTACCCAGGAGATCTCACTACCCAGGAGATCTCACTACCCAGGAGATCTCACTACCCAGGAGATCTCACTACCCAGGAGATCTCACTACCCAGGAGATCAGGGAGGAATATGACATCATTAGGAACCACTGGTTCTGAAAAAAATGTTCGTCAATTATATTCCCTGTCCTGGGAGCAACTACGGTACCTTTAGAATTAGAGGCGGATGCGTTAACTCTTAGCCACTCTGACCCCCTTATATCCAATTGTTACAAGTTAGGATTAAAAAATCTAAAAATAGAAAGTGACTTTTCAATAACCCTGTGTATATGTTTTATGGTATAACCCCACAGCTTGTTGTACGATGTTACAGACTCTGTCATTTGTCACACAATCCATGTATGGAATTCTAATGATCTCTCTGAAGCATCTGTTTCCATGTCATGTATTTGTAATTTTAGTTGATTGTTTCTTCTTTTTCGTCATACACTCTCTGACGTCAACTTAAATATGTTCAAAGAAAGCAGTAGTCAGCTTGAGGCTATTTCTATCTCCATAGAGCTTTTCCAGGAATGGTATTGGTGATGGCCACATGTGCTTCTTTGTTCCACATATGTTGGGCATCTTTGAAGCAGATGTTCAGCTGTCATTTTATCAGTACCACAGTCACACTCATCGGTAGTTACTATCTTTAGCTAGTTGAATAGATGGTATCCCAATATGTTGTGGCCCATGCAGAGTCTGAAGATTATCATTTGTTCTCTTCTGTTGAGCTGGTAATGAGTTGATTGTTTAATGTCTCAGCTTTACATGCATATAAAAAAACATAGAGAGATCACAGTCTTTGTCTCTTTTTATACTTTGCACATTTTATTATGTTTTTTTAATATTTTGTTTTTAATTATTTTTTTTAATGTTCATATATTTTCTTTTATTTTCTGGACAAGGAAGATGGCTGTTTACAACAGTGAACCTGTGTGGACAAATGTTTTAAGATGTTAAGATCTTCTGGAGATGACTGGATCATTCGTTCAATCAGTCAATCAATCAATCAGTCAATCTTATCATCATCATCATTATCATCATCCCCATTTCACTCCTTATGGAGCATAGAGCCACCAGTACAGCTGGTCTCCTTACAGGAAGCCTGCACAAAACATTCACATGCTCTTGTAGTGGTGGTTTCAGTGTCAGTTTGTTTTATATGATGAGGTTATCAGCCTCAAGCACAATCTCATATTAGTTTCCTCTAACAACATGACTAACCTCATAATCATCATCATCATCATCGCCTTCAGCTTCTTATGGACCACATAGCCAGCCCCACATAGCCAGCCCCATGCACAACCACATAGCCAGCCCCATGCCCAACCTCATAATCATCATCATCATCATTTGCTGTGTGCTCCTTATGGAGACATCACTATAGCTGGCCCCTTTACAGGAAGCCTGCACAAAACATTCACATGATCTTGCAGCAGTGGTTTCTGTTGGAATTTATTTTACACGATGAGGTAGCCAGCCCCATGCACAGCCTCGGTAATCTTTACTTTTAGTGCCGTCGAGTATGTATAATATGTGTATTGAGTTAGGCTTAGGGTTGGGGTTAGGGTTAACCCTAACCCCAGTCCTAACCCCAACCCTAACTCTAAATGGTACGAAAATACACATATTATACATACTCGACGGCACTGAAGGTAAAGATTACCCACAACCTCATATTGGTCGCCTTGTATGACAGCCTCATATTGGTCGCCTTGTATGACAACCTCATATTAGTCACCTTGTATGACAGCCTCATATTAGTCACCTTGTATGACAACCTCATATTAGTCACCTTGTATGACAGCCTCATGTTAGTCACCTTGTATGACAGCCTCATGTTGGTCGCCTTGTATGACAGCCTCATATTAGTCACCTTGTATGACAACCTCATATTAGTCACCTTGTATGACAGCCTCATGTTAGTCACCTTGTATGACAGCATCATATTAGTCACCTTGTATGACAGCATCATATTAGTCACCTTGTATGACAGCCTCATGTTAGTCACCTTGTATGACAGCATCATATTAGTCACCTTGTATGACAGCATCATGTTAGTCACCTTGTATGACAGCATCATATTAGTTGCCTTGTATGACAGCATCATATTAGTCACCTTGTATGACAGCATCATATTAGTCACCTTGTATGACAGCATCATATTAGTCACCTTGTATGACAGCATCATATTAGTCACCTTGTATGACAACCTCATATTAGTCACCGTGTATGACAGCATCATATTAGTTGCCTTGTATGACAGCCTCATGTTAGTCACCTTGTATGACAGCCTCATATTAGTTGTCTATTATGACATGCCTCAGCGAGCAGTAGTCAACATATCAGTGTTATTTCATAAAGTCTTTTTGGCACACATATTTCTTATGTTTGTGATTTGATCTTGTTGCCTTATGTCTTGTGTTTTTCAGAAATATATTCCAACTGAGTTCAAATGACAGGGTCCTTCTGACATCACCTCTAACCTTTGACCCCAGTATCATAGACATCTTTTGTACCCTGTCATCTGGGGCTTGTTTAATCATCGTTCCCAGTGAAGTCAAACGTAGACCAGACAAGCTTTTGAACATAATACATGACAGACAAGCAGTTACTGTCATGCAGGTTAGACGAGTTGGTCACTCTGTCTGTCTCTTTCTGTATCTCTGATTTGCTTTTATCTATTTCTTCCACATTCTTTCTTTCTTCCTTTTTTTCTTTCTTTCTTTCAGTATCAGTCTTTTCTCTCTTTCTATATCTCTGTCCCTCTCATACCTGTCAACTTCCAGAGACGAAAACCTGTAGCAAAAACCACTTCAAACACCCCAAAAAACGTACGCAACAAATAGATCAATATATTATAAGCGATGCAGTTTTAAAATGACAAATGACAGATAAGAATTAATTAACATTTGAAATAGCGCTATATAAAACATACTAATAAAGTCTCATGCAGCTTTTTATGTGTATTAGAAATACTTTGAGTGAAAATAATTCAAAATGTGTGTTATATCCCTTAAAGTTATCACAGCATTCATAACATGGTGATGTTTGTGTTAGTTTTGTAAAATGCCCCAGAAAATCAATAACTTTATAACAGACGTCGGATTATAACTATAACTGTGGTGATGATATACATATATATATAATAATGTTATAAAAATGAAGACAAAACACTGCAATGTTAAAGAGCAAAAATATCCTAGTAGCTGTGCTCTGAGAATGCATTGACAAACCATAATTCCAATGAAAAAAACGGTCATTATCATGCTAGTTTTAAATTAAGGAATTCATCTCTTGCATAAAATAAAGTGATAACTACCATGACTTCTGAACCTATCTACAAGCTTTCATTTCTTTGAATTAGGCTCAGCCATTATTCGATGGATTCATTATTTCAACTAATAATCATGGGAGGGGAAATACGTAACACACATTTACAAAATTATTAAAAAGTTCACAGACTTTTGGTAATAGATCTTCATTTTATTGAAAAATAATGCAGCAAATATTGACAGCTGATATAAAGTACTGTTTGGATTTACGGTTGAAATGAAGGGCAGTGAGTCATCTGTTTAATACTGCCTTAACTCTTAATATCTGACCGGCCTATTAGGTAGGCCAACGATCGATCCTTGTTTTACGGCTGGCCTACCTAATAGGCCATTCGGTGTCCTTGTCAAAATTTCTGCACTCATTACTGCATATGTTGCATGCATGTTTAACACCATTTAACAATTAAGTTAAGTGCTTGTCATAGATGTTTCATTTCTCCACATTGTGATGCATAACACTTTATGTTATCATTATAAATAAATTATTTAATGCAAAATCAGTAAAGTCTAAAAATGTACTCTCTGAAATCAGCTCGTAAAAACGCAGTTTTTGAGCGCGTATACTAAGAGTTAAAAAAGAGTTCAGAGATGAAGGAATAAGGGTTAGGCTTTACGAATTCTAACCCTGAACCCTAACTATAATCCTAACCCTGTCGAGATCGGCAACTTATTTTTATGACATCAGAGAACATGACCCACTGTCGTTCATTTTAAGTGGATTGACTCCAGAAACATAAAAGCTTATGCAAACAAACTTTTTTTTCTAGTTATGTACACAGAATATTATGACACTAAGTTATTGGAAATATATAAAAGGGGAAAATATAACTGGAAAGACAAGAGAGTGATAAAAATTACAACAAAGCGAAACAAACAGTGAACAGCAAACAATATTGAACCAAATTATGAACACAATATCAAATACTTAGTTTTTTTATTAAATGGCTTCTAGGGGTAGTCACAAGCATGGCTGATGATAGATAGCGATAAAAATGCTTCTTGTCTTGCATAGAGCACAAAAACGGTTAAGAGGGAATTCAAACTTACTCGCAAAATCGTTAAGTATAAAGGATTGATTGGTTGCTGGGAGAGATTGTGTTATAAAAATAAATGCTGAGAAATCCCAGGATTAAATAAAAAATGGATTTAAAAAACCCTGGATTAACAGATTATATATATTCTGCATTTCTGTATGGTGCAGAAACATGGACGATGAATAAGCATTTGGAAGAAAGAATTGAGGCTCTTGAAATGTGGATATATAGAAGAATGGGGCGTATCTCATGGAAAGAGATGAAAACAAATAAGGAGGTCCTAGAAAATCTAGGTATGAAAAGAGAACTAATGAGAGAGATCAAAGTTCGGCAGCTAAAATACTTTGGCCACATAAAAAGGCATAACACCTTGCAGAAGACCATAACAGAAGGGAGAGTTGAAGGCAAACGTGCAAAGGGAAGACAGCGCTATAAGTGGGAAGATAACATAAAGAGATGGATGGGAAAGAGTCTATCAGAGTGCACCACCAAGACAAGAGACAGAAGACGTTGGAGATCCATTACAGCCAACCTTCATTGTGGAGATGGCAACTGATGATGATGATGGATTAACAAATATTTTAAGTTTTTTTTTCTTCTTTATTTACAAAATCCGTACAATGACCTTGCATGGGCATACACAGCTAAAAGTGTCAATTCCCACACAGGTTGACAGGTGTGCCCTCTATAGATATCTCTTTGTTTAACTCTCTTTCTGTGTCTCTCATTCTCTCTCTCTTTTTATCTCTGTCTAAAAATATAGTTTAAAAAATATAGTTTGTATGTAAACTAAAATATGATATGAAAATGTATAACTTTGCATTAACTAAAATTTGATATAAAAAGAGTTACTTTCTTATAAACTAAATTAATGTGGTGACCAAGTGCCTTCGAGGAGATAAAGACTAAGGCCACTATGGCAATCAGGCAGGTCATAAGAAGTGACTACGTTCAATTTGCTTATGGGAAAAGGAAACTCATTTTAAAGATGTTGCTACATGAGCCTTTGTTGCAGGGTACAAAGAAATGCTCATTGCTCTTGCATGAATTCGAGGGTTAGATCTCTAACCAAGACCCTGAAGCACCTCCTCTTGGTGCATCCTGGGAATGGGTAAACTTCGAGTTTCCTGGCCAGTGCTTCAGGGATCGACTAGCCACAATTTCCCCTGTGGTGAAACTTGTTGAGAACCCAACATAGCACACTAAGCTTGGGGGAATCATTTGAGCCCTAGCCTTAACTCCTGATTTTACCTAGTTGGCTTTGTGTGGGGGAATCTCACAATGAATAAGTGACAGGTGGAAGGAAATGGGAAGTGGTTCTGTGCAGTACGTGGCAATTTTTTGGGAGAGCTCAGAGCACAGAATTTTAGCCCTGCATATTTGGAGAGCCTCCATGGATGGCAAGGAATGAACAATGGGCCACCCCTCCCCTCTTCTGGCATAATACAAGATGTGAAAATCCTCCAAATGTATGCTGGGTTGGATGGATCGCCAGAGACAGAAACTGGACCTGATGACTAACTCAACAAGTTTTGGCATGACAGAAAAGCTACAGGAAAAGCCTGCATCTACAATATAGATAATGGCAATGAGTCTTCAACTTGGCACTGGCTATGAAAGAGCGACCAGCTCAGCAGCCCTAGTTAACAACAAAAAACCACCATTGCTGAAGCACTTAATTGCTTCAGCGTAGGTGTTACGTACATTTATTACCTAAGGGGGTAGTCTTCGGTCCTGCCAAATGTACGCACCAGTCCCAATATAGTTATATTATTTGTGCGGTCGAATGATTCGCGCACTGACGTGCACAAAGCAGTGTGAGTTGCTTTGGGACGCACGGGTAACCTAGTTGAGTAGTTTCTGACGTCATGATTTGGAGGGGGCAACATGGACCTTGTTTATGTCCGTGATTGATATATATTATTATTGTATACATGGCACGTTTATGGAAGCCATTTATTCTAGTGATCTGTATTGGTCTTCAGGTCGAAACCAATAGCAGTAATGTCACGTAAGTTATCGCCCCAATTCTTAATGTATGCTGTATTGTAAGGCCGCTCTTATACCAGTCTAGCGGGAATATGTTATTCCTAGAATGGACCTACAGAGTCGTTAGCCTTTAGGATTCGTATCGTAGAAGAAGGATTCCTACGAGTGGGAAAGAAGTTAATTTGATTGCAGTATTTATATGTGTAAACGCCTTTATTGTAATGCCAAAATCATGGCATGTTTTGAGAGGTTAGTTAAAACCTAAAGATACTAACTCAGATACCTCTTCATATATGTACCAGTGAATATCTATTGAGTCTACGTTATATGGAACTATGTCTTGGATAGAAACAGTCTCTTATTGGACGAATGCGGGAGTTCGTGGTATGGGAGTACATGCTTAAGTGGATGACCTCAAGCAAGGTCAACGGACATTCCCTTGCTGTTAAAACCTAGTAGGAATATTATTGGATTCTTATTACTTACGTGAGAGAGGATTTTAGATATGAATGACCAGAGATGTATCGTTTTATCGGAACTGTCACTACTATGTATAAATTGTTCATCGTACCTGTCAAGGAACATTGTACCGTCTTGTCAAACGTCTTCGTACCACGTAATAAATTATAATAACTTTACCGACGAGTTGAGTATGATCATGTTGGCCTGATTTTGCCTTCCACTCGTTGAAGTTCTGTTGGATAGCTCTTCATCTAATTTTCATTCTACATTCGCGTCAAGATGCTAGTACACTGGTACCTCTGCTACTAGCTATCATGTTACCCGAAAAGAGCGCTCAACAGTAAATGGTATGCCAGTGTGGGCTGGAAATCAATAATTTCAAAGTAAACGTACCCTATACAAGTATCGGTTGAATGGAAGATTTGTACTTTCAAGGCGACAACATCTTGGAATCTACTGTGTTGGTGAATCACAATCAACTTACGGACAGGGTCAAGGTCATCAATCAACATCCACGTCAGGTTGTACAGTGACTGACTACCTTGGAATCACCTCTTCGTCAGTATTGCTTGCGAGCTGTGGTCTAATACTCAGAACGAAGTATTTATCCTCAAACGTACATCCACGGAGACGAGGCACATTGATTTTTTACCTGCACGCGAGATGAGTATAACGTGTTTTCGTTGTACACTTTATTACGTTTAGCTGTGCCTCATGTAGTTATGTCCACATTTATATTTTTCATGTTACATGTTATATGTGTTGTATTCTTCGTGGGAGGTAGGGAGGTTGATCTGACGAACGAGATCCATCTCGAAGCCAATTCGGGCTCTTCGTCAGACGTTCTGTAGGGCTCATTTTGTAAGTTTCAATTGAGCGATAATTCCGGTACAAGGCTAGAAACCTTGCTGAAGTTCCGATCGCTAGTTGTCCCTTATAACAGTATCTGTTTAGCTGTTTCGTCACAGTTTTAATTGTTGTTTTCGTAGCTATTTTTACTTGTATCTTAGTTTCATGATGTATTTTGTATGTGATTATTGTCCGTCTAACCTGTCTATCATTCAGTTTTTTACAAAGCATATGTTTTTACACTGTGTTGTCAATTGTCTTGTGCATTATTGGATCGTAGATGTCATCGTAATTTTTTTACGACATTCTATTTTAGTTCCACATTTTTATTTTATTTGATTTCTACGACTGTAGTCATTTGTCTTGATTATCGTGTCGTGTCAGTATTGTACTGTTGTCTGTCACGTTATTGCTTTCACACCATTACATGTTATAAATTACATTATTAATTATTAATATTATTGCCTATTATATAACTTGATTTTACCGTTCTAGGACAGGAACGAAGACCACTAGTTGTAGTAACACTTTTAAGTAGTATTATTACATAATAATATTAAATAATGTCTACCTTAGACTATTTCATTAAGCAAGCAAAAGCTCTTCAGATGGCTCCTGATGAAGTAAAAGCATTTGCACTTGCAGAATATAAGAAAGCTCAAGAAATAGAAGCCGAACAGAGAAAGTTAGAAACTTTAAGACTAGAAAAACTTCAATTTGAGGCAGATCAAAAACGGATTGAGTCTGAGGAGAATGAGAAAAAAATGAGATTAACTGCTGAGGAGGATGAAAAGAAGAGGAAATTTATGGCTGAGGAAGAGGAGAAAAAAATGAGACTAGCCGCTGAATTAGAAGAGAAACGATTTCAGCGAGAGGCAGAACAGAAGCAAAGGGAGGCTGAAGAAAAACAAAAGGAAATGGAAGAAAGACGATTAATAGCTGAACAAAATACTAGACGACTTCAGCTTGAGATGGAAGAGAATGATAGAAAACGACAGCATGAACTGAAATTAGCAGAGTCAGAATATGAGAGACATAGGTTAACTCAGGAAGCTAATTCTCAGAGAACTTTTGAAAGCCAAACTTCATCCAGACATGACCATTTTAAGGAAATTCACCTTAAATTACCAAAATTTAATCCCCCGTCTGATGACGTGATATTCTTCCTAGATAGGTTTGAGGCCACTTGTGTGTCTTATAACGTGGATAAAACACTGTATTGCACATATTTATCCAGGTTACTTACTGGGGATGCTTTAGCAGTTTATCATACTACCAGTATTAATGAGAAAAATGATTATAATGCTCTTAGAGCCGCACTTCTGAAGAAATTTCAAATGTCAGAAGATGAATACCGATTAAGATTTCGTACATTGCTACCGCAATCAAGCAGAAATTTCAGTGATTTTCTGTCACAAATACGACTCACCCTCGAAAGATGGATCGAATTATCCAAAATTGAAAAGTCGTATGAAGGTCTCTTCGATTTACTGATGCGCGATAAGGTACTATCGTCTGTAAATCCTACATTTCTCGCATTTTTACACGAACGGAAACCTTTATCAATGAAAAACTTAGAAGAACATGCAAAAAATTTTTGCACTGCTCACCCAACCATGGATCTGAGTAATGCACAGATTAAGAGTGAATTGCCTGTTGCTTTTGCGGCACAACAAAACAATTTTTCACGCAATCGTTCCTTTAGTACTGACAGGTATGTCAATAAGGGAAATAATTACAATTTTAACAATGATAACTTTTACAAAGGGAAGCAATTTCAACAATCTGCTCCATTTAATGTTTCTTGGAACCAAGCTCACAGATCGCGAGATTTTGGTAACAATAATTTTAAAAATAATCAAGGACATTATAATAAACAAAACTGGAGATCAAAATCTCAGGGTTCACAAAACAGACAATTTTTTGGAAATAAACCATTTAACCAACATCATAACGATCATTCTACAAATTATCGGACTCATCCAAATTTTAACTCAGGCAGAAACTACAATTGTGGCAATTTTAATGACAATAATCACAATCGATCGCGCCGACGAGATAGATCGTTGAGTAATACACATAGACATTCTAATGTCGCTTTAAGTGATACACAGGCTAACATTGAACAGGGTAAAGTAGCTGAAACTCACAATGCTATGTCTTGTTCTCTTGATTGTACCCAGGTGAAAGACTGTCCAGAATGCTCGACTCTTTTCCAGCCTAAGGCGATCACGACGCTGCGTTGCGGACATACCTTGCCTAGTCTACCTGCAGTCTGTACGGCCACTGCTGCGTCAGTACACCAGGGACAGGGCTCTCTTATGTTTAACAAGGGATTTGTCAATAACATTTCATGCTCTATCCTATTTGACTCAGGTTGTAGCACTGTGGGCGTCCGGACTTCGCTGATCAACCCAAGTTGTGCCACGGGCAGGGTTGTCAAGTGTGTGACTTTTGGTGGCACCATTGAAACATTTCCCACCGCTATTATTGACCTTAACACACCCTTTTTTTTCAGGAAAGATCCAGGCATGTCTCCTTCCGAATCCAATTTGTGACGTAATACTTGGTCGCATACATGGTATAAAAGAGTGTACACCACAGCAAATTGCTGAATGGGAAGAGCGACATATTCAAACTGCAAATGCAGTAGTGACTAGAGCGCAAGCTACTAATATGTCGCATGATACACCTATTGAACCTACAGTTCATACTACCAGTGATGATGATGCTCCTATTTCACGGGAGTTGTTTGCAACATTGCAAAAGAATGATGATACATTAAAAAAAAATTTTTCATTATGTGAACAAAAAGAATACCAGCAACAAACTTGCAAAATCTAAACATGACTTTATACTTAAAAATGGGATTTTGGTTAGAGTAATACGGGAAAAGGATTCATCCTTATGTTATCAGATCTTAGTCCCATCCTCTATGAGATCTCGTATATTACGACATGCGCATGACTCGCAATGTGCGGGCCATATGGGTTTTTCGCGTACCAAATCCAGAGTGCTTTCGGCATTCTACTGGCCAGGCGTCCATAGGGACATCACTCTCTACTGTCGGTCTTGTTTGATATGTCAGGAAGTTAAGGTACGGGGTCCATTTCATGCGGCTCCTATTCAAGCTGCGGACATCCCGATTAGACCATTTGATAAAATGGCTATAGACATTATTGGTCCGATGCTTCCATCTGCTAGAGGGCATACGCATATTCTTACGTGCATTGATATGTGCACTCGCTGGCCTGAGGCCATCCCTCTCAAGAACACTTCATCTGCCAGTGTAGCAGAGGCATTGATGTTAATCTTCTCACGCATTGGTTTTCCACGGAAAATCTTGTCGGATCATGGGGTTCAGTTCATTTCTGAATCCATGTCTCAAGTTATGAAGACATTAGGTATAGACAGATCTCTTAGTTCTATTTATCATCCAATGTCAAATGGGTTAATTGAGCGTCTCAATAGGACACTCAAGCAGTTGTTGGGTAAGATGACCCAAGACCATCCCCAAGACTGGGATCGGGTCATACCCGCGGCTCTGTTTGCGTATCGCGAAGTACAAAATCAAGCCACGGGGTTTTCTCCATTCCAGCTAGTTTTTGGCATGCAACCACGCGGTCCGATGTCGTTAATCCACGACTTATTGGTTGACGAGAATATTGAAGAGGAAACTCAATCCTCTTATGAGTATGTGATCTCTCTGAGAAAGAGAATCATAGATGCTTGTAGACTAGCTACTGCATCATCCGAACAAGCCAAAGAAAAAGCTCGTCTATTTGCAAACAAGTATAGACGTCTTCGCCAGCTCATACCTGGTGATGAAGCTTTTGTCTTACTACCTGCGCATAACAATCGTCTTTTAATTACCTGGAGAGGTCCTTTCAGGATCATCTCAAGAATATCCGATGTCGACTACATCGTTGATGTTAATGGTAAACATAAAACCTTCCACATTAACATGTTGAAGGAGTATTACTCACGTCCTGATTATCTACAGTCAGTGTTCCAGGCAACTGACGATCCTACACCTCCTATTCAACACTATTCTAGTTTGTCAGTCATCCAAGAAGAAGAATCTTCTTTCGATGATGTACAACTACCAATACCAGTTGTACCACTCCATTCCACTGAAAAATGGAATGATGTTACAATCTCATCTACTCTTTCGGCTGATCAACGTCAGCAAGTCTCTAATATTCTACACTCGTATGAGGATGTCCTCACTGACATCCCAGGTCATACGTCAGTCATCCAACATGACATTATTCTGACTGACGATACGCCTATTCGAGTTCGCCCATATCCTATCCCTTTACACTTTCGTGATAAGGTTGATAAGGAATTGGATGAGATGCTTCAATTAAATATAATTGAACCATCTTCATCACCATATTCTTCTTCTATGGTAATCATTAGGAAGAAGGACAACAATATACGTCTTTGCGTAGATTACAGGAAATTAAACAAAGTTACAAAATTCGATGCGGAACCGTTACCTCTTTTAGACGACTTATTGGAGAGGTTATCTCATGCCACATTCTTTTCGAAATTTGACCTTTCAAAGGGCTATTGGCAAGTGCCACTAACTCCTAAAGCAAAGCCATTCACCGCTTTCTCGACGCCACGGGGTCTTTTTCAATGGAATTTTATGCCATTCGGACTAATGAATGCGCCAGCTACCTTTGTACGCATGATGCGCCGCATATTGTCTCATCGTCCCGATGTCATTACTTATATAGATGACATCTGTCTTTTCAGTGACTCTTGGGATGAACATATTCATGGATTAAAAGCTTTACTTTCTACCTTACGGGATTATAATTTAACAGCAAAACCTTCAAAGGCTTTTGTCGGTTTTCATGACATCTCATTTCTGGGTCACCGCATAGGTCATGGTTTCATGTATACAGAAGACAGTAACGTCTCTAAAATTTTAAACATCTCAGCACCTAAGACAAAAAAAACAAGTTAGGTCTATTTTAGGACTAATACAGTTCTATTCAAAATTCATCCCTCATTTGTCTACTATAACTGCACCTTTTTCGTCTCTACTGAAAAAAGGCACATCTAATGTAATAAAGTGGTCGCAGGATCACCAAACGGCGTTAGACTATATAAAACGATTTTTTTCAAAAGAACCTTTTTTTGAGGTTGCCTAACAAAAATCTCACTTTCATCCTTCGCAGTGATGCATCTTCTTACGCTATTGCTGCAGTTTTGATGCAGGAATATAACGGCACCTTATTTCCGGTGATGTACGTGTCCAGAAAACTTACGGAGAGCGAACTCAAATACTCCGTTCTGGATAAAGAGCTCCTAGCGTTGGTGTGGGCAATCACAAAACTGGAACGTTACCTCCTTGGTTCACACTTTGTGGTGGAATCTGATCAAAAAGCTCTTACCGCACTGAACTCAAAAAACGTAAAATCATCGAAGTCAGCGCGTTACGCTATAGCGCTTCAACCATTCAATTTTGAAATACGAGCTATTCCTGGAGTGAAGAATGTGTTCGCAGACTGTTTGTCGAGATGCCCAAGCGAACTTGTCGAAACTAAACCACTTCCAGATGTTGAAACATCCTCACCGATAACATGAATAACTGTGTACATTTTCATTGATTATACATCTATAAAGACTGATCATATAACTGAAGTATTCGTATAAATATATCTTTCAAGGATATACTTACTTATAGATTATAACATTACTTCTTGTGTAGTAACGTTTTATTAAAACGGGAACAGTGGTATTAGAATAACATTTTATTATTACGTATAATGCAACATTGACAAATATACATTTGTTATTCCTATGGAACATATTACACTACATATCGTGTTCGAGATATTCCGAGATTACATAGAATATATGGGAGCCAGCGCTGATATATTTTATCGTGTATGGAACATTGAGAACATCGTCTCGTCGATTACTAACTAGTTGTAACTGAACATTGACAATGATTTATATTGGAATTACTTAGAATATATTAGTAACTGGTTATTTGTTAGTAATAAGAAATATATAAATTACTATAATTCAATTTAATCTATTTAATTAATTATGGATCACACAATCTCTAACTTTCTTAGTTGTCACGTAATACCTGCATTCACGGGTCTTAGTTATGATATCTCACTGTTAAGATCACTAGTCAACCATACTAGTGTTAGAAAACATTAAAGGTGTTGATTCTTAAAGTGTTTAATTTTGCATTGCTTCATTTTTGCACATTGTATTTTCAATTTTTCTGTTTTATTGATTCTCTTATCATTGATTATCATCATCAGTGTTGCTGTTCATTTTTATTTTGAAATCATATGTTTCGAATTTTTTTTAGAAAACTTAGTTGAATTTTATTATCATCTTTTTTTTTTAATGGTTTTTTTCATTTTCATTGTCAACTTCGAATACTTCGAATATTACCACATCGTTCCAAAGTAGGTCGATGGTGGATGTGTGCTTTAATGCATACTATCATTTAGTTATATTGATTTCGTTTAATATTCTTTTCTTAATATGATATAACTTTATGCATTTCATATATCTTGTTGTAGTTTTGACTCACCTCTCCCGGGTACTAAGTTCAAAAAATTAATAGAATTAATTTTTTTAAGGGGAGATAATAAGGGAGCTGTTACGTACATTTATTACCTAAGGGGGTAGTCTTCGGTCCTGCCAAATGTACGCACCAGTCCCAATATAGTTATATTATTTGTGCGGTCGAATGATTCGCGCACTGACGTGCACAAAGCAGTGTGAGTTGCTTTGGGACGCACGGGTAACCTAGTTGAGTAGTTTCTGACGTCATGATTTGGAGGGGGCAACATGGACCTTGTTTATGTCCGTGATTGATATATATTATTATTGTATACATGGCACGTTTATGGAAGCCATTTATTCTAGTGATCTGTATTGGTCTTCAGGTCGAAACCAATAGCAGTAATGTCACGTAAGTTATCGCCCCAATTCTTAATGTATGCTGTATTGTAAGGCCGCTCTTATACCAGTCTAGCGGGAATATGTTATTCCTAGAATGGACCTACAGAGTCGTTAGCCTTTAGGTAGGATTCGTATCGTAGAAGAAGGATTCCTACGAGTGGGAAAGAAGTTAATTTGATTGCAGTATTTATATGTGTAAACGCCTTTATTGTAATGCCAAAATCATGGCATGTTTTGAGAGGTTAGTTAAAACCTAAAGATACTAACTCAGATACCTCTTCATATATGTACCAGTGAATATCTATTGAGTCTACGTTATATGGAACTATGTCTTGGATAGAAACAGTCTCTTATTGGACGAATGCGGGAGTTCGTGGTATGGGAGTACATGCTTAAGTGGATGACCTCAAGCAAGGTCAACGGACATTCCCTTGCTGTTAAAACCTAGTAGGAATATTATTGGATTCTTATTACTTACGTGAGAGAGGATTTTAGATATGAATGACCAGAGATGTATCGTTTTATCGGAACTGTCACTACTATGTATAAATTGTTCATCGTACCTGTCAAGGAACATTGTACCGTCTTGTCAAACGTCTTCGTACCACGTAATAAATTATAATAACTTTACCGACGAGTTGAGTATGATCATGTTGGCCTGATTTTGCCTTCCACTCGTTGAAGTTCTGTTGGATAGCTCTTCATCTAATTTTCATTCTACATTCGCGTCAAGATGCTAGTACACTGGTACCTCTGCTACTAGCTATCATGTTACCCGAAAAGAGCGCTCAACAGTAGGCTTCCTGCATGGCGGCCAACAGTAGTGTGGTGCCAGTCACATTAAGGAGTAAACGGTGCCATTCATATTTTCATTCTTCTTCACTTTACTTCAAGTTTAGCTTCCTAACAAGCACATGGCCTCCACTGCACCTGGACCATTTGCAGAAAGTCTTTGCCAAATACTTTCCCTTGTACTAATGGTTTCTGTAACAGTTAATTTTCATGGTGAAGTTGCCAGCCCAATGCACAACCTGTAATGACATGTCTGAGGGAGCATGGTTCTATTCCTTCTTTACCTCATCAGTGAGCCCTGAAAACATCTCCTAGTACATTTATTCATGAACAAATTTCAGTGATTTACCCCAACCTTTCTCATGTTTTCAGGCTACACCATCACTGATCAGAAGTTTTTCTCCGGCAATGCTTCAGCAGACTATACTTGGACCAGCCTCATCTCTCAGAGTGCTTGCTCTTGGGGGTGAAAAATTCCCAACCAGCGACAATCTCAAGACCTGGCTCCATGCAGACAATAACCGTACTGAGTTTTATAATTTGTACGGGATCACAGAATTCTCCAGCTGGGCTTCCTGTCAGCGTGTGGATGTTCGGACTATCATGTTAGTAATTTTTTCAGACTATCATGTTAGTAATGGTAGGTTGATGCTTTATAATCTATCTACTGCCATTCTGAGCACTGCTCTATAATGTTCCTGAGAGTGAATATATGGTCTACACATCTTCTGTTCTTTCTAAATCCTGCTTGTTCTTTCCTCAGTTTGTAGTCTACTGCCTTTGAAATTCTCTGTATAATTATCCTGCCTAGTATTTTGCTGGGAACTGAGAGAAGAGTGATTCCTCTCCAATTATTGCAGTCTGAAAGATCTCCCTTCTTGGGCAATTTGACAATTATTCCTTTGTTCCACTCTGATGGTGTTGTCCCCGTTTTCCACACTTGTGCAAATAGTGGTTCTAATAGTTCTGCTGCTAGCTCAGGGTCTGTCTTAAATAGCTCTGCATTTAAGTTATCATGGCCCGGAGCTTTACCGTTCTTTAACCCTTTGATTGCTGTGATGAACTTTACATAAATTTTGTTGATTTTGAAAAGGCTTTTGACAGCATACATAGGGACAGTTTATGGAAAATACTGAGGGCTTATGGAATTCCAAGCTGCATAGTGTCAATCATAAAAAGCCTCTATGCCAACTTTACGTGTAGTGTTGGGCAGAGCAACCTAACCTTCGAGGTGAAGACAGGAGTACGACAGGGATGCCCCTTATCAACCACTCTATTTTTAACAGTCATAGACTGGGTGATGCGCCAGACAACAGAGGGCAGTCCAAGAGGAATAAGATGGACTACATTTTCAACATTGGAAGATCTGGAATATGCAGATGACATTGCACTGCTGGCACATTCACATCAACACATTCAGGAAAAAAACGGATAGACTTAATAAATTTAGCCAGCAGGTGGGCTTGAACATCAATTTAAAGAAGTCTGAGGTCATGACGCTCAATGTGAGCAACCCTGAGCCCATATCAGTAAGGAATCAGCAACTGGTACAGACAGATACCTTCACATACCTAGGAAGCATAGTAACACCAGACGGTGGGGCAGGCAAAGACATCAACATCAGAATGAATAAGGCAAGAACAGCCTTCTTTAGCCTAAATAACATCTGGAAGTCCTCCCAATACAGCACAAGCACAAAATTAAGATTATACCAGAGTTGCGTGCTTTCTGTGCTTCTCTATGGTGCGGAATGCTGGAGAGTCACAGAGAAGGAAATGTCAAAATTGTCCTCTTTTCACACAACATGCCTAAGAAAAATTCACCGAATCTTTTGGCCGAATACCATCACCAACCAAGATCTGCTTACTCGTAGCAAGCAAGAGGACATGCATACCATCATAGCTGGCAGACGCTGGAGCTGGGTTGGTCATGTCCTCAGAAGAGACCCCGATGCCATCACAAGAACAGCTATGCTTTGGACCCCTGAAGGAAAGCGAAAGAGAGGCCGACCAAAAACAACTTGGCGGAGGACTGTGGAGGCTGAGATGCAAAGAATGAACCAGAGTTGGGGCACTGTACGAAGGATGGCCACCGACCGTGCAAAGTGGAATCAATTTGTTGTTGCCCTATAAGACGCCACTAGGCGTGATGGCCACTGACTGCTTTGACGGTCGGTGGTTAAGGATCGAAGAAGAAGAATCTATCTACTTTGTAAATGGCAAAGTATGTCCCATTGTTCTTTATACAAATCTGCATGCCTTAAAATTTCTTCTTGAAATTAATTATTTTCTCTCCACAACACTTAATTAGCTCATTTTTAATGGTTTTAGATATGGTAGCTGCATTTGATGAGCAGTTTTTTAAGTGATCATCTAAAGTTACATCACCTGCTCTGATCATTAACTTTAAAATGGCCCTAAGGTTATCGCCTTTGGCAATAGAGTCTGCAGTAATTTCTGGAAAGTTGTCTAATAAAAGGGACCCAAAGACGCAGCAATAGAGAATGCAGTCAGCGACCCATAGCTTGACTGCTTGTGTCAGGGTCAGCGAACCAGAGCTGACCAAGACCCTACTCCACCTCCACGTGGTGGTCCTGGAAACAGGCTGCATCACTGCAGTCTGGCTGAGAGAGTAGGGATCGAAGAGGGAAGGCAAACCCGGTCCCAAAAAATGCTGTGCTGAAGTCGGATGTGCCGGCCGAAAGGCACAGATATCTCAGCTCCGCTGTAAACAGACACAATGCAACCAACGTCCTTTTCAGGATGAACGAGGAAGAAGAAGAAGAAGTCTAATAAACCATCTTCTCCCCGGAACTGCCAATGTATTACCAGCTCAGCAGAAGAGAACAAGTGGTAATCTTCAGACTCCGCACGGGTCACAAAAGATTGGAACCATCTTCTCCATGACTTTGAAATGGAATGTTCTATTGTCCCATAGTAATTATTGGGTCCAATTATGTGTAGATTACATTCGTAACCTTTAGGGTACTTACCATTGTCCGTTATCCTACCTAACGATTACTTACATTTAAGTCCCAAGTGTGTGGTGGGGGGGGGGGGGAAGAGACTGGAGTGGTTGATATGAAATAAAGGTTTTAAAGGGGGGGGGGGGGGGGGGGGATGGGTAAATGACTGCTGAACATCATCTGCTTCAAAGATGCCCAACATATGAGGAACATAGAAAGCACATATGGCGGTCACCTTTACCATTTTCGGAAAAACTCTACGGAGATGCAAATAGCCTGAAGCTGACCACTGCTTTCTTTGAAAATATTCAAGTAGACGACGTCTGAGAGTGTACGAAGAAGAAACTGAAAAAAATCTGGTATCAAATCACAGCTGGCCCAAACGATTTCAGATTAAAGGATATGGACCTATATTAACAAATCAGAGTTAGTTTGTTGTAAAAAAAACTTTTTGAAAAAAATTGTAGTACATTGACATGTTTGATCAGTGTGTGAGCTTTCATGAATCATGTTATTATCTTTCTTTCTTTCTTTCTTCACCCTTCGGCTTCCCAAGGAGCAGAGGCATTCAGCAAACTTTTGCCAAGTTCTCCTGTTCTGTGTCATAGGTCATCAACAAACTTTTGTCAAGTTCTCCTGTCCTGTGTCATTGGCCATCAACAAACTTTTGCCAAGTTCTCCTGTCCTGTGTCACAGGCCATCAACAAACTTTTGCCAAGTTCTCCTGTCCTGTGTCATAGGCCATCAACAAACTTTTGCCAAGTTCTCCTGTCCTGTGTCATAGGCCATCAACAAACTTTTGCCAAGTTCTCCTGTCCTGTGTCATAGGCCATCAACAAACTTTTGCCGAGTTCTCTGTCCTGTGTCATAGGCCATCAACAAACTTTTGCCAAGTTCTCCTGTCATGTGTCATAGGCCCTCAACACACTTTTGCCAAGTTCTCCTGTCCTGTGTCATAGGCCATCAACAAACTTTTGCCAAGTTCTCCTGTCCTGTGTCATAGGCCATCAACAAACTTTTGCCAAGTTCTCCTGTCCTGTGTCATAGGCCATCAACAAACTTTTGCCAAGTTCTCCTGTCCTGTGTCATAGGCCATCAACAAACTTTTGCCAAGTTCTCCTGTCCTGTGTCATAGGCCATCAACAAACTTTTGCCAAGTTCTCCTGTCCTGTGTCATAGGCCATCAACAAACTTTTGCCAAGTTCTCCTGTCCTGTGTCAACCATCAACAAACTTTTGCCAAGTTCTCCTGTCCTGTGTCATAGGCCATCAACAAACTTTTGCCAAGTTCTCCTGTCCTGGCCATCAACAAACTTTTGTCATAGGCCATCAACAAACTTTTGCCAAGTTCTCCTGTCCTGTGTCATAGGCCATCAACAAACTTTTGCCAAGTTCTCCTGTCCTGTGTCATAGGCCATCAACAAACTTTTGCCAAGTTTCTCCTGTCCTGTGTCATAGGCCATCAACAAACTTTTGCCAAGTTCTCCTGTCCTGTGTCATAGGCCATCAACAAACTTTTGCCAAGTTCTCCTGTCCTGTGTCATAGGCCATCAACAAACTTTTGCCAAGTTCTCCTGTCCTGTGTCATAGGCCATCAACAAACTTTTGCCAAGTTCTTCTGTCCTGTGTCATAGGCCATCAACAAACTTTTGCCAAGTTCTCCTGTCCTGTGTCATAGGCCATCAACAAACTTTTGCCAAGTTCTCCTGTCCTGTGTCATAGGCCATCAACAAACTTTTGCCAAGTTCTCCTGTCCTGTGTCATAGGCCATCAACAAACTTTTGTCAAGTTCTCCTGTCCTGTGTCATCCACTCAGGGTCTTTCCTTGTCTTCTTTATCTCATTCATGTCTACCTCCAGCTCTCTTCTCCATGTGTTTTTGGTCTCCCTCTACCTCCAGTTCTCTTCTCCATGTGTTTTTGGTCTCCCTCTACCTCCAGTTCTCTTCTCCATGTGTTTTTGGTCTCTGTCTACCTCTTTTACCCTGGGGATTTCACAACAATGACTGCCTTAACACATTAACTACCGAATTGAAAAACACACTGTGGCCGAATTAATTTTTTTTTCCATTTTCATCCTGAAGGTGTTTGTACAAAGTAAGCTGTAGTTTTCGTAATTGTTTACAGATTTTTATGAATTACACGTCATTTTAAAGATAAATGAATGTACTATTACAATAAGTACCATTTGTAACTCTAATATAGGTTGTTGTTATTTAACGGCTGTCCGATGGCCGAGGACTTGCAATATTTTCACAATTATAACTGCTTGCGCCCCATCTCTATCAAAATCACTATTTCAATCAATGTGCACACCATTTTCACTCTTGTCCTCGTCGCTAGATCTATCAGTCAATTGCTGAAACAAGTTTCTAGCCTTATCAGCCGTTAGACGAGATGTACAAGCATTTTTTGTGGTCCTATCACTAGTTGCCACGGTAAACAGTTTTACACGATATGGTAACTAACCCAAAACGCTGAAAAATATGAACATAATATCAATTTTCCAGTGTTCTACAACAACCAAGCTTTGGGAATTTGTTTTCTGGTGGCAATTTAAAATCTCAAACCAGATCAGAAAGTGTTTCAGTACATTTAACATTCGTTTTTTTTTACTAAAAATAGATCGACGCTCTGAGCGGCTCGCAGTCCAAATGATAGGATTTCAAAAGCCAGTCCCACCGGCTTGCGGTAGTTAATATGTTAAAATGATATCAGCAGGTTTCATCAGTTTTTCTGTGTCATATCCATTGCCAGCATCTTCTCTTGTTCCACCGGCACTTGTCTGGTTCTTATTATTATCTTTGCCACTACATATTACTTTCTACGTTATTATTAAATAACTTTCACTCTTTCAGTTAGTTTCACACTGACTATCTCCATTACTATCACATTGACAGCAATCTCATCAGTATCACCTTCATTTCATATTGACTGTCTCCATCAGCATCGTGTTAACTGTCTTCATCACTGTCACAGACATCATCAGGACTACCACACTTTACTTCCATCTCCATTACTATAATCATCACAATCAGTATTACTATCACAAACAGTATTCTCACACTACCTTCACCTTCTCCATTATTATTTGCACAATATGCATTTACCATCCCTATCAGCATCACCGTCAACATCACCATCAGTATTACCACTATACTTTCATCTTAATTATGATAATCTTCACCATCACAGTCACTATTACCACACTACACATTCACCACCATCAGTATCACCTTCATCATCTTCTTCAGCATTATCACATTATACCTTAAATATTCCGTAAGTATCATGTGTGGATACGCAAATAATTTAATCAATCAGAACATATTTTGTCAATGATATCCATGTTGCTTCATGTACTCTTTATGTGGATACGTAATCACTAACACGTTTGTCCCAAAAGTTGAACAAAATTGATAAACAATTATTAATTACTAATCATCAATATTTCAGAGAAAAAGATGAACCTGTACCAATAGGAGCAGCCTTAAGTGAGACAGTCATCAAGCTAATGCCTGCTGACAGTGAGGGAGAAAATCCTGATTCTTATGAGGAGGGTGACATTTGGATAGGTAGGTGACTGTTTGTAGCAATGTAGAGATGAGTTATACATTACTATCATCATTATTGTTCTTCTTGTGTGCTCGTTTGTAAAGTTAGCTTATCGTTTGCTTTGCTTATTATCATAGTTTTTATTTTCTCATTGTAAGTGTCCAGTCCATATTCATGACTTTTGCTGTTTACTTGCTTCACTAGTTCTTTTAATTCCTGTTCACTTTCAGCTTACAAAACTGTATCTTCTGTATATCTAAGGTTGTTGATTGATCTTCCACCAAGACATATATTCACGTCTAATCAGAGAACTCACTTATCAAAACTGAGAGTTATCAGGTGTTATCTTCGTCTTCTTCTTTGATCCTTAGCCGCCGACTGTCAAAGCAGTCAGTGGCCATCATGCCTGGTGGTGTCTTGTAGGGCAGCAACAAACTGCTTCCACTTTCTTTGTTAAGTGGCCATCCTTCGTACATTGCCCCAACTCAGGTTCATTCTTTGCATCTCGGCCTCCACAGTTCTCCACCAAATTGTTTTTGGTCAGCCTTTATTTCGCTTTCCTTCGGGGGTCCATAGCATAGCTCTTCTTGTGATGGCATCGGGGTCTCTTCTGAGGACTTGGCCAACCCAACTTCAGCATCTGCCAGCTATGATGGTGTGCATGTCCTCTTGGTTACTCCGAGTAAGCAGTTCTTGGTTAATTATAGTAATCGGCCAAAAGATTTGGAGAATTTTCCTTAGGCAGATTGTGTGGAAGGACAGTTTCAACATTTCCTTCTCTGTAACTTTCCAGTATTCCGCATCATAGAGAAGCGCAGAAAGAACATAGCTCTCAAATAATCTTAATTTGGTATTTGTGCTGTACTGGGAAGACGTCCAGATGTTGTTGAGACTAGCAAAGGCTGTTCTCGCTTTATTCATTCTGTTGTTGATGTCTTTGCTTGTTCCGCCGTGTGATGTTACTATGCATCCTAGGTATGTAAATGTATCTGTCTGTTCCACCTTCTGGTTCCTTATTGTTATGGGCTCAGGACTACCCACTTAGAGTGTCATGACCTCTGTCATGTTTAGACCCACCTACTGGCTATACTTATTCAGTCTATGTTTTCTCTTGGATATGTTGATGTGAATGTGCGAGTAGGGCAGTGTCATCTGCATATTCCAAATCTTCCAGTGTAAAAAACGTTGTCCATCTAATTCCTCTTGGACTGCCCTCTGTTGTCTGGCGCATCACCCAGCCAACGACTGTCAAAAATAAGGTTGTTGATAAGGAGCATCCCTGTCGTACTCCTGTCTTCACCTTAAAAGTTAGATTGCTCAACCCTACACTGCATGTAAAGTTAGCATAGAGGCTTTTTATGATGGAAACAATGCAGCTGGGAATTCCACAAGCCCTCAGTATTTTTCATAGGCTGTCCCTGTGTATGCTGTCAAAAGCCTTTTCAAAATCAACAAAGTTAATGTATCGCTGTCTCTGCCATTCTGAGCACTGCTCTATAATGTTCCCGAGGGTGAAGATATGATCTACACATCTTCTGTTCTTTCTTAATCCTGCTTGTTCTATGCTCAGTTTATGGTCTACTACTGTTGAAATTCTCTGAATAATTATCCTGCCTAATATTTTACTGGGAACTGAGAGGAGAGTAATTCCTCTCCAGTTGTTGCAGTGTGCAAGGTCACCCGTCTTGGGCAGTTTGACAATTATTCCTTCACGCCACTCTGTTGGTGTTGTCCCTGTTTTCCAGACTTGTGCAAATAGTGGTTCTAAAAGTTCTGCTGCTAGTTCAGGATCTGCCTTGAATAACTCAGCATTGAAATTGTCGTGACCAGGTGTTATGTATACCTTTAATTACTCTTTGTCATAGAAACATGGACAATGAACAAGCAGTTAGAAGAAAATTTAGACCCTTGAGATGTGGAAATGTAGAAGAATGGACACATCTTGTGGAAAGAGAAGAAAACAAATAAAGAGATTCTAGACATAACAAATTGCTAAAGGCCATGATGGGAGGAAGAGGTGAAGGCAAATGTGCATAAGCTAGTCAGCACTATCAGCGGGAAGATAACATCAAGAGATGAACAAGAGAGAGTCTGTCAGAGTGTACTATCAAGACAAGAGACAGAAGGTGTTTGAAATCCATTGCAACCAACCTCCGCTATGAAGAGGATTTTATGCTTCATAGACCTGGGTCAGAAGTATTCAAGTAGCCATGTTGTCCAAACTGGAATCTGTGGCAGCAACTTCAGATATTTCAGTTTACAGGTCACATCATTTTTATTTATCTTTATACGAGATTTAACTTTGTTCTTGCTTTCTTTCTCTTCAGTTTTCTTTCGTTTATCCCTGATAAAGGTCTTATGACTGTAATGTATGCACTTTCTTTGACCTTTGTTCTAGTATAGGTGCATTACCTATTTTATTTTACCCACCAATTATCATCATCTTAATGCTGATCTCACCATTTTCATTTATAAAAAAACATGGTCAATTAGCACTTATGACAACTAAATCATGGCAGTGCTTGTCACTGTATCACAGTTATGGAGTTGGGAAGGGATGCAGCATATAGTTTGGGCCGCTAGAAAGTCCAGGATGGTAGTACTCAAAAAAAAAAAAAAAAAAAAAAAAAAAAAAGCATTTGTAAAAAAACTCTTGTGATATCATGCACCAATTTTTTTCTTCTTCTAGCGATTGCATCTTTGATGTTTACACTGTCAGATGAGTTCTCATGATGAGTTCTCATGATGAACTCGACCGTTGTCTGGAGTTCCTCTTTGGCTCCATACAGCTTTGAGTTTAGTGTTGAGTCATTGGGCCAGTGTTACCGTGATGGTGTATATGTTGATTCAATTATGAGGCATATATGTTCAAGTTTCTTGTGTGTTTGTTTATTGTATCATTCAAGTCAAGATACTGGTGTACTACCAGAGATAGTTATTCTTGATGATGTTCATATCCAAGTTCGTTCCAGAATTCTTCTGTGGTGTTTAATGTTTTGTGACAATCATTAGCATACTTAATATCTGCTATTAACTGCAAAAACCTTCAACATGAGGTAGTTAAGAAAATCTTCAGGGATCCAGGAAAACAGTTTATTATCTTGAACATAAAATCCAAAACAAAGTCATTTGCATACGTTTACAATTCTTCATGAAATGTAGTGTCTTGATATACATTTATTTTTCCTCCTTGTAATTTTATCCAATTTGGGGTAAATACTTTGCCTAGTTCTTTTTCATTAGGCTTCTCTGGTTTATCCAACTTAGGGGTAACTGATAGCAGGGTCTCTACCTCATGTATGACTTGAGTTAATTTGACATTAGAGAGCTCAGTTTTCATTTCTTATAAGTTCAGATCGTTTTCCCCAACATTTAGGCATTTCTGACCTAACTAGGTTTTATTCTGAAAAATGAAAAAGTCACACAAAGCTGTACTTATGGGTAATATGAATTCCCAACTATGTAAAAATTATCTGCTTCACACAGAGTTGATATCTTGATAACTTCAAGACCAGCAGTTGGATGGACTAGGGCAACATCCATACAACCTGGCTTCTGTAGATCAACTGACTTCGGATATTTGAAATCTGCTATCTCAGAGTGGTGGGCGATTTTACTACCTTTCGGTTGGTTAGTCTAATTTATTTATTTTATTGGGTGTCATGCTTACCGATGGAGGGTCTCGGCTATTCCGATTTACGTCATCAGTTGCTAAGCAACTCCCGCCAAAAGATAGCGTTGAGTCGCTATTTAAGCTAGTTTCGACTAGTTTCAGTTTCAATCTGAAACTAGCATAACTCGAGTCTTTATTTCAATAAAACATCGTAACTGTTCTTCCTAATCTACTGATAACTATTAGCACGAATGATGCTATGGTATCAGTAGTAGGCCTTCCGGTGACACCAGTATATCTTTCTTAACTGGTTGTACAGAGGACAATCCTGTAGAACATGCTCAGCAGTTTGTTCATTTAATCCACATGTGCACAGTGGTGAAGCAGACAATCGTAGCTTGTACATGTGTTTATTCAGTTTGTTATGCCCTGTCCTGAGGCGAAAAATGGTGATCTGTCCCTGCCAGTCAAGAGTGTGGTAGTCGTTGTTGGGTTGATTTTGTTCACTTCTGATAGTCTGGATAGCTGTCTTTTTCTCAAAGTATGTGATTTCATTATCTTCTTGTTCACATTCTCCTCCCTTTTTAGCAAGTTTATCTGCCTTTTCATTTCCGGGTACACCACAATGAGATGGTACCCACTGAAGTATGGTTCGTTTTTTTGGCAGCTACCTTGTTTAGTTCATTTCTCAGATGTGGGAGTTTACCACTCTTGAGAGCTTGCAGTACAGACAGTGCATCTGTGAGGATGACTACCTGCTGGCAGTCAGAGTTGGTGTTATAAATCAATGCACCATTTTAAAACCTGCAGAGACAATTTTATGACCACTTTTTTAGCATCACTAATCTTTTTGGTTTTTATTTTAAATCTTTGACCAGGTAGCAAAACAAGAATATGCTTAATTGATAATGAAGTCTATGAAAACAATCAAGAGAAGTGCAAAATGGTCAGGCAACAGCCAGAAGTTTTGTGGAGAAGTACAGGAGACAGAGGAAAACTATTGTCAGATGGCAGCATTCTTTGCTTAGGCCGAAGAGATGATCAGGTCAAGAGACATGGGAAGCGCCTGAATTTAGAAGCTCTTGAGATGGTCAGTTCATATGTTTGTCATGCTGAATAATATTGACCAGATGTTGAAGTCAAGAGTGTTCTGTGGCTTGGATATTTGTGGTCAGATAAGTAACTCTAACAAACACAAATATATCAGAATGTGTGCTTCTTCTTTGGCTTTCTGAGTTCTTAGGCTCATTATCAGAAACACATTCTATTTTTGTTTGTTTCAGTCCTTAAAATTCTCTTTGTATTTTATAAATCCTGCCTTTTTTGTATCCATTTCTATGTTGACCGTATATTTAAAAAATATTTTTTAGTCACCTCATTTCTTTTGTGCCCAGAATATGATCAGTTTAGATTATATTTGACTGTCTTTTAACCTCTATTTCATTCAATGTGTCAGCCGTTTCATTCTGTTTTATCTCATAGTTATGAATTTTGGTGCTAAATCTGTAAATAATGGGGTATTCTAAAATAGATGCTGCTTCTTACTGGGACAAAGAAAAAAAAATTGCTGACATTATGGCAATAAGGCCTTCATTAGGGGTGGATGAACAAAAAAAAAAAAAAAAAAAAAAAAAGAAAAAACTCAAGAAATAAGTTCAGTACATAGAAAATAAGTAAACATGATACGACCAATCAGTAGAATTGCTTGTGGCGCTGCTGTGAAAATCCGTGAATTTTTGTTCATACAGATTTTCTTGGGAGCACCATCAGTGAGTTCTTTTAATAGGTTGCATCATGTTTATTTATTTGTTATGTATTTAAATTAAATCTTTCCTCTGTTTTTGTTCATTTGTCCTTGACAGAGGCCTTTTTTTTTTTGCGTTCCTCATGAAAAATATGATGGCAACTGTTGCTTGGCAGAAGTTTCTATTATGAACCATCTTTTTCACTATTGCTCATGAGATCCTGGCAACATTTGCTTCCACCATTCTTCTTCAGAGTCTCTTTGGCTTCTCCACCTTTCTTTTCACTTTCAGGTTATTGTCAAGGGCCTGGTTATACTGATTGATTGTTTTCTCAGGGTGTACCCTTTTAATCTTCACATCTTTTCTTTATTCTTTAACTGTATTGGTTGTTGTCTGATTCTTTTACATAAGCCTGTATTTGTTATTTCATCTGACCGTTTAATATGGAGTTCTAAGCCATATGTAGGTCCTGGGGGTCCTCTGAAGAGTCAAAGAAAGACTAGGCTATTGCACACACAGGGATGTCATACAAGGTGACTAATATGAAGTTTGACATGGGGCTGACAACCTCATCGTGTGACATCAAATTGCTTCAGAAACCACTGTTGTAAGAGCTTTGTACAGGCTTCATGTAGGACCAGTTGTAGTGGTGATGGTGGTGGTGGCATGCTCTGTAAGGGGCACAGAGAAAAGTGATGATGATGATGATGATTTAACATGTAGGATGCTGTAGAGGCATCCATCAATGAATTTTTGAAATGTGTCCATTAATACAAATTGTAATGTTGTAGATTTGTCCATTAATACAAATTTTAATTTTGTAGATTTTGTCCATTAATACAAATTCTAATTTTGTAGATTTGTCCATTAATATAAATTCTGATTTTGTGGATTTTTCCATTAATATATATTTTAATTTTGTAGATTTGTCAATTCTTGTAAGCTTTCATTTGTTATTACATTTCTTGTACATATGACTAGACACTAGCTTAATTATAACAAGCCAGGTCAGTACTAAAGCACTTTCACATGTGTTTGAGATCATGGTTACTATTATCATCCTGCAGGTTTGTAAAGAGGTCAAAGGTGTTCTTGATTGTTGCACTTTTCTGGACCAGTCCAACTTAATAGTGTTCATAATAATGGACTCAACCAGCTTTGATAATTTGAAAGGGGACCCTGAAAATAATACACCACTTTCCAGAATTGGTGATAAACTGTCATATGAGCATTCTGATGACAAGGGAGATATAAGTTTGCACATTTGTGATACAAGCTGGGGCAATTTGCAGCAGAGGCTAAAAGCTCATATTGAAGAAGCTCTACCAAGTCATTATGCACCCAGCATGTTTGTTAAAATAAGTGGATCATTTCCAGTTACACAGAATGGTGGGTTTGTTGTTTGATATGTGATGACTGGATGAATGAGTGTCTCTTTTTTTTTATCTCCTGAAGGATCATGAGCCACGTCTGCAGTTGATCCCCATGGAGGAAATTGCACCAGATCATTTTATGTTGTCTTGCATTCATGGCCTTTGTAGCAGTCATTCATCATTGATGATGTAGCAGACTCCAGTTACAGCCCTCTTGTATCATCATTTTCCTTTTCACTCTGTACAGAGCTTGTAGCCACCACTGCCATCATCTCTTATGCAGAAAATCTGCACCAAAACATTCTTATGCTCTTGCAGCTTTAGTATCATGCAGCACTTTGTACTGGTACATATAATGAGATCGACAGCTCCAAGCACAGCCTCACCTTCATGACAGGCCTAAGGGAGCACTAGCCTTGTTGTGTTCTCAGAGAACCATGGAACTCTACAGGCACATCTTTCCTTAGTTACCATTTATACATGCTTGTTCTAAAGTAGTACTCATGTTCCTTCCTTAGTAATTGTACATAATTTTACAATTTATATGTTAATTTTATCAGCACATTTATGTAGGATCAACATCGTTTTTTTATTGCTTCATTAGGAAGCCAGGGTAGAAAAGGAAAGGCTATAAGTAAAGTAACTAAGGCTTTGTTTTACTGGAAAACTGACTGTCATTAATGACTTTGTTATACCAGAAAACTGAATTTATCATTAATGATTTTGCTAAGCTGGAAAATTGATTTTATCATTAATGACTTGTTATACTGGAAAATTGATTCTATCATTAATGACTTTGCTATGCCTGCAGAATACATATTTCATCAGTCACACTTCAGTGCTAGAAGCTGTGCCATTGTATGTTGAATAGCCATTTGGTATTATTATATTGTTTTTTTTCTGTCATGAAGGTAAACTTGATAAGAAACTTTTGGTACAGATTGGAAATGCAGAAATGAAAGCTGAAGCTGGAACAGAGATAAGGAATGTATGGACTTTTTCACAAGAACTGTGGATGGTAATTATTATCTCTTGATTGTTAAATAAGTTGCATTTTTATTAGATGACCAGATGTAATAAAAAAATATACTGTGCAGTCTACGTAACTCAAACTTCAATTGATTTTTGCTCAACTCAAAGCAACTCTGGGGTTCTAGTCAGTTTTCTTTGCCTTTGTTTTAAAAAATCCAGGTACGTCGATTTCTGTTAACTAGGATTTTGTGATAAGTTGAGCTGATTGTTTTGTCCCAACTCAAATTTTGACTCCATACGCAGAAGTTTTGTCATTACACATGTGAGGCCAAGTTACGTGGTTATTGATAATTTTGGCAAGGGGGCAGTTAAAATTCTACTAACCTTTCAAGTGGCTAATGGTAGACTTCAAAACTAGACTTCGTATGGGTGTCAATGAAGATGATCAGCCAAACTTTGGAACTAAGGATTACCTCAAATTGCAAGATCCGAGCCTATAGGGAGATTGACTCGGTTTACAGGCCCATGTAGTTATGTTTGCTAGCTATAATAAATGCCTATGGTAATGGCACATCTGTAACCACGTTGCCGAAGTTTTTAAAACAAAGAAAATTAGCAGCTTCTTATTTCTCCTTGTAAGCACCTTTTGAAGCATACAGCCATCACTGCAGTCTGCCTATTTGCAGAAAGCCTGTGTGAAAGCACTTCTGTGCTCTTACAGTGGTGGTACTTTGTAGTAGTTTATTTTACATGATGTGCGTGCCAGCGCCATCTACAATCTTAAATTTTACAACTGTCTGAAGGAGAGTAGTTTATGTTCTTGCTTTGTATCTTCAGAGATCCACAGAAACTGCACAGTTATCTTCTTTGTTGTCTTCTTGCTGTAAAGCTATCTTGTTAGTGACCTTTGTAGTCATATTAATTCATAGTGTTAAAAGGTTAACTTTGTTACCATAGATTATCACAAAAATGTGTAAGCAAAATGAAATTTAGCAGGTTGTTGTAAATTTATGCTAATTTGTACTGGATCTTTACAATCATTTGATTAATTTTCTATTTCAGGCTAATCTACCTGACCCATCTGTAATAACACAGTATTCAGACAACTTCATTTCCCTGGGTGGTGACTCTTTTGCAGCTGTAAGAGTCATCAATATGTTGGAAAATGTTGTCAGATGCAGTCTTCCAAACATGTTTGATGTGCTCCTCAGTAAAGACTTTGGACGATTTGTAGAAGAGCTCCAGAGGTATTTAAACCTCAAGCAATCAAACATTAAGTTCGCTCCAACATCCCGTGCTCCAAGTGAAGACACTTTGGTCAAAGATAATTTAGCTGACACATCTAGTCATGAAAGAAGTGAAGAAGAGAGAACTTCACATGAAACTAAGCAGGCATTGAACATTAATTTCACAAGTGTAAAAACAAAAGATACACCCCTAAAAAGGTCAAAACATAAATTGCTCTCCCATGAAATGCCAAGAAGCAAAATAGCAAGATTTACAGACATGGCTACATGTGATGAAGCAAAGTTGTCCAGCAATGAAAATAATGTTTTAAGTTCTTTATCCATGCAGCATCATGGGAGTTTTGAGTCACCTCCAGAAGAACACAATGGTAGTGTATTCAATAGTAAGTTAAGACTGGGAAGTGTAAACAATAATCAAGTGTCACTCAGTGACACCAATGCCATTTCTGTAAAGCCAGTATTCTCACCTCGGCTGAAAAGAATAGCCTCTCGGGGTAAATCCTGGCAGAATCATTTATACACAGGCAACATAGAGCAGTCCAAGATAACTGCTGAAGTAACACATAGTGGTACATCCAAGAGCTGTTGTGATGACATGACGAATTCAGGTATTCCAGGAGACAGTAGTAACAGATCCTGTGATGCGTTGTCCTGTCATACCATGAGGACAGGTCTTGGTTTAAGACTGAAATGGAAATTTGATACAAAGAAATGTGTTGATGCATCACCTTTGGTTGTGGAAAAAGAGTGAGTGATTTTTTTTTAAAACATCTTTTGTTGGTAGTGAAGTTTTTTGTTTTTTTTCATTTTTTAAAAATGTGTGTGTGTGGTATATTTCATTGTTTTCTGTGACAGTGTTACAGCTGTGTAACTTTGCATTTAATTAGTGTTTTTGCCTTTGTGCTTTGTTACAACATACTTCTCTTGTTTTTTGTACTGTTAACATGATCATTATCATTTATTTCCCATTTCGCTCCTAATGGAGCATGGAGCCACTATTGCAGTTGGTCACCTTGAAGAAAGCCTACACCAAACATTCATGTGCTCTTGCAACTGTGACTTCTGTAGAAATGTGTATTCTTCTTCCTTCTTCCTTCTTCCTCGTTCGTCCTGAAAAGGACGTTGGTTGCGTTGTGTCTGTTTACACCGGAGCTGCGATATCTGCGCCCTTCGGCCGACACATCCGACTTCAGCATGGCATTTTTTGGGACCGGGTCTGCCTTCCCTCTTTGATCCCTATTCTCTCAGCCAGACTGCAGTGATGCAGCCTGTTTCCAGGACCACCACGTGGAGGTGGAGTAGGGTCTTGGTCAGCTCTGGTTTGCTGACCCTGACGCAAGCAGTCAAGCTATGGGTCGCTGACTGCATTCTCTATTGCTGCATCTTTGGGTCCCAGAAATTTGTATTACCTGATGAGGTTTCCTTCTTCTTGTATCTTTAGCCCCTCACTAACAAAGCAGTCAGTGGCCATCACACCTAGTGGCATCTTGTAGGGCAGCAACAAACTGTGCCCATTTTGCTCAGTTGGTGGCCATCCTTCGTGTCATGTCCTAACTCTGGTTCATGCCTTGCATCTCAGCCTCCACTTTTGTCCGCCAGGTTGTCTTTGGTCTGCACCTCTTTTGCCATCCTTCTGGGGTCCATAGCATAGCAGTTCTGGTGATGGTGTCAGGGTCCCTTCTGAGGACATGACCAACCCAGTTCCAGCGTCTGCCTGCAATGATGGTGTGCATGCCTATTTGCCTGCACCATGTACAAACAGTTCAGCCTGGTCCATGCACAACCACACACATTAGTTGTCTCTTTAGACATGCCTGAGGGAGCAGTAGGGCTATTCTTTCTTTGTCTCATCAGAGACCCCCTCCTCCAGCAATAACGACACAAGACACTTCCAATATGTTGAAATATGTTTGCTTGAAAAATGGTTGGAGTAAGAACTCTGAAAATCTAGGTGAAACTGTTGAAAGAAGGCATTTCCCTGGATGTGGGGCAGTTTTTATGAGCAGCTGATAGAATCAACTAATTTATCAACAATAAATTATTTTTTCACTGCTGCCTCAAGTTGGCTGTTTAACTATGATGAGACACGTGCCAGAGTTGAAAACAGGAGTGTGGGTTCAGACCCACTTCCTCCCAAACACAAAAGGAGGATGACAATTTTTAGTTTATGAAGAAGCTACAAGCTGAAGTACATGACCTCTGCTACAAGCTGAAGTACATGACCTCTGCTACAAGCTGAAGTACATGACCTCTTAGGGGTTTTCATCTGATGGTCTGATTACCATTTTGTGTTGTTATGTTGAAAGTACACAAAGTCCATCTAATTACTGTCAGAGTTAAAATTGCTTGGAGCACTAGTTACTGTGCTGTTTAAAAAAAAAATTATAACGAATAAATGAAATGAATGCCCCTTATGTGTTCCTGAAGGAGCATAGAACACCACTGAAGTTGGCCCTCATGCAGGAAGCTGGTACCAAAACAGTTCATGTGATCTCACAGTAGTGATTTCTGTAGCCAATTAGTTTCACATTATAAGGTTGCTAACCTCATGCACAGCTGCACCTTATAGACTAGTTACTGCTTACAGTGTAACTGGTGATTCTAGTGGTTCAGTTCTTTCTCTGTTCTTCTTGAAGACCTTTAGGTAGCATGTAGGGCATTTTTAATCATCATCATTACCCTTTGGCTCCTTAAGGAGCATAGGCCTTCAACAAAGTGATGTTGAGCCATCATGTGCTGTGCCATCTGTTTAAGGTCTTTACATGTCTTCTTTATCCTTTTCATGTCTGTACCCAGCTCCCTTCTCCAGGTGTTTTCATGTCTGTACCCAGCTCCCTTCTGCAGGTGTTTTCATGTCTGTACCCAGCTCCCTTCTGCAGGTGTTTTCATGTCTGTACCCAGCTCCCTTCTCCAGGTGTTTTCATGTCTGTACCCAGCTCCCTTCTCCAGATGTTTTCATGTCTGTACCCAGCTCCCTTCTCCAGGTGTTTTCATGTCTGTACCCAGCTCCCTTCTCCAGGTGTTTTCATGTCTGTACCCAGCTCCCTTCTCCAGGTGTTTTCATGTCTGTACCCAGCTCCCTTCTCCAGGTGTTTTCATGTCTGTACCCAGCTCCCTTCTCCAGGTGTTTTCATGTCTGTACCCAGCTCCCTTCTCCAGGTGTTTTCATGTCTGTACCCAGCTCCCTTCTCCAGGTGTTTTCATGTCTGTACCCAGCTCCCTTCTCCAGGTGTTTTCATGTCTGTACCCAGCTCCCTTCTCCAGGTGTTTTCATGTCTGTACCCAGCTCCCTTCTCCAGGTGTTTTCATGTCTGTACCCAGCTCCCTTCTCCAGGTGTTTTCATGTCTGTACCCAGCTCCCTTCTCCTGGTGTTTTCGTGTCTGCCTCTACCTCTACCATTGATATTATTTTTAATAATACTATAAACAAATTTAAGTTAAAATTTTAAAAATAATACAAACTTTCATAAATTGGTTCTTATTTAGAATAAAAGGATTGAATTGGTACAAGGTCACCAGCGTTGAACCAGTGACAAGAACCAGACGAGTGCCAGTGGAAGAAGAGATGAGAAGAATATGCTAGCAATGGATATGACACATTTTGAGGGAATTTATTGATAGCATTACAAGGTAATCCTGGTTCTAGGATCTCCAGGGTAAGAGATAGACCAAATAAACACACGGAGAAGAGAAGTGGAGATAGAAATGAAAATGATGAGGAAAACATGGAAAGATCATAACCTGACAGCATGTGACAGAAGGATTTGGTGTGTCTTTGTTGAGCATATGCACCTTGGACACCTGAAGGGGTTATGAATGTATGAATCATTACCTTTCAAGATTAGCGTAACTACTGCCCTGTTGGACAGGGCATGTCCTGGAGGCCCCAGGCATCAAGGGGGCTCTGTCGAGTGGTCAGAAGGAACCCTCATCCTTATGCATATCGTTTTAATTTTCTTTGTTCATGTGTTATACGTTATTTCATGTCCCAGTTTCTCATTTCTCATATAGGAAAATCTCCATGGTACTTCAGAAAGGCTTTACGTTCTGATTTGTTGAATTGTATGGCCAACCCTGTGACATAATCATGTTCTCTTGCCTTGCAATAAATAGTCTCTTAATTACTTATTTTTGGGGGTTGGAGTGTCTAAGAGGTATGGCGTCCTCTTCAAATTCTAGAGGTACCGGGTTCGATCACCAGTTGAGGGAATATAATTAATGGAAATTTTTTTTTCAGAACCAGTGGTCCTAATGATGTCATACTCCCCCCTGGTCTCCTGGGTAGTGAGATCAGAGGCCCAGCCTTCTCTGATAAGGGAGAAAAAACAGGAGGTCCTGTGTGCAAGTTACGCATGTTAAAAATCCCATGGCAGTTGGAAATCATAAAGAGTAGGCCTATCGGGCCACTGCGCTGGCAAAATTTAAAAATTAGAAACCCACCCACCACAAATATATTTATAGAATGTGTGATTCCTATATACACACATTGGGATTCTCGCTGGTGCTACGGAGTTCATGCCCTGTGCTGAGATCCTCCTTGCGTGATCTAAGGAAGAAGACCGGAGCACTGATGGAGTTGTCCGTGTGCAATGAAGATAGTCCCTAACACCAAACTAATTAACTGATTCTGATGGAGTCTCTATATATAGAAAGTTCCACATCACTTGTGCCTGTAGGTTCCTTAAATTATAGTTATGCCACTGTCTTTCAGCTGCTTAAGGAGCATAGGCCTTAAACAAACTCATACCAAACACTCCTGTCTTTTGCTATCCATTCAAGGTCTTTCCATTTGCCCTCTATCCCTGTCATGTTTGTCTCCTATTCTCTACTCCATGTGTTGTTGAGTCTGCCTCCACCTCTCAAAGGAATCTACATGCACATGTGAAAGTCATGACAACTTGAAAATTCATCTAACTGACAAATCTCTGTTTTAGTTAATATTATATTTCCATGATTATTTAATTTTAAATGTTATATATTTAACTTTAACTAGAAATATGTAATTACTTCATTGCTTCCTCTCTTTCTCTCATGTGTTTCTGTGTGTGTATGTGCGTGCTATATTGGTGAATGCAATATTAATATTAACTAAACTACTTACTGCTGAAATTAAGAATGTATTAATTTGAAATAAATTTTAGAATTGTATTATTGCATGGCAGAAATGTAAAAAAGGCAGTAATTATTTCTTTACCCTGATGAAATAAAGATTCTGTTTGTTCGTTGTGCTTTTTTTTTTTTTAATAACACTGTAAAGAAGTTAAAATTTTTTTTTTTTAAATTTTGTCTCTCATCATAATAGTGGTTCAGTGGAAAAATAACAGCTATTTTTACAGTTGTGCACTGAAAAATATAAATGTCTCTCATTCTTACAGTGACGTGTTGCTGACTTTCATTGGCTCCCACTCAGGTCAGTTTATTGCTGTAGATACCCTAACTGGAAGCCTTGTGTGGTCAGTGACTCTGCCAGGTCGCATTGAGTCATCAGCTTGTTCCAGCTTGTGTGGATCTTATGTTATTGTTGGTAAGAGTTTGATACCTGTACATACAAGTCTTCATTTCATTATCTGGCTTATGGTAGCTGTCCATCTGGCATTGATTCTGGAATTGTGTCCAGTTTATTGTATATATTTTAAACAAAATTACTCGTAATCTTTTGAGTGGGCCATGCCCTCAGAGGAAACCCTGACACCATTACCAGAACTTAAATGCTATGAAGCCCAAATGGATGACGAAAAAGACGGACACCAAAAAACAACAACTTCATGGAGAACTTTGGAGGTTCAGATGCGAACATGAACCAGAGTTATGGCACCGCATGAAGAATGACCACAGACCACATAAAGTGGAGAGAGTTTGGTGCTGCCCTAGGATGCCATTAGGTGTGATGGTCACTTATTGCTTTTTCAGTCATCAGCTAAACTCCGCCAATGCCGGTCCCAAGCCCGGATGAAAAAGGAGGAGGGCGGCCTGCATGGAGGCCGTAAGGAGGCAGCCCCTCCACCATGCAAAGGCACAACAGGCCAATCACCTGTTTGCTTTAAATCATGATTACGCGAACTACAAGAGAGAAAACCGGACTGATTCTAAAGGCGACGAACTGGAAAGGACTACGGACTACGACTTATGGAACTTGGAACACAAGAAGTATAAATGGGAAGGAAGAGGAGCTGGTGGAAGAGATGAGGAAAGCAAAACTAGAAATCCTGGCTATAACGGAAACGAAGAAAAAAAGGACAAGGAGTCATGGATCTCGATGGCAACACGTTGCTCTACAGTGGTGTACCCATATCTGAAAGAGCTAAAGGGGGCGTGGGTTGCATTGTGGCCCAAAATCAAAAAGATAGTATCAAGGGATGGAACTTTGTCTCGGAACGCATTATGGTTGTAAAACTAAAAGAAGGAGAAACCATAGTCAACCTGGTCATAGTGTATGGGCCAAATGAGGATGAGAGAGCAGAGGTCAAGGAGGAATTCTTCGAGCTGCTTCAAAGGACAGTGGATGACTGCCTAGATGAAGTTATTATGCTCGGAGATTTTAATGCCAGAGTTGGAAATGACCATGCTAGATGGGGTGGAGTTATCGGAAGATATGGAGAAGATACTCTCAATGACAATGGAAAGCGACTCCTTAGATTCTGCAGTGAGCAGAATCTGATCATTACAAACACAAAGTTCCCCCATAAGCGCATACATGTATACACTAGATGTGAACCAACCAAGAATGAGAAGTCAGTGATCGACTATGCCATTGTTCGGAGAAGCTCATTCAGATATGTCCGAGATGCAAGAGTCTGGAGGGGGCCAGAGATTGGAAGTGATCACTACCTGCTAACAATCAAACGAACAACTGAAAGAGTTGCTCAGCCTAGGAACTGCCCAACATCACGCAAGAAACCAAGTAAACGAGCAGGAGAAATGAGCATTAGGACCTACAAGCTGAGAGAGCCAGAAATTAAGACCAGATATCAGGGGCTTATTGTTACAGCAGTGAGCAACACAGAAGAACGACCTGATGACTTGGAAACCCTCTGGAATAAATTCAAGGATATCATAAAGACAGCTGCTGCAGAAGCATGCGGTGAAGTCCGACTTGGGAACCAGAGAAAGAGGACACCTTGGTGGACAGAGGAAGTCAAAGAGAAAATAAGAGAGAAGAAAAATGGCATGGAAACAATACTTAGGAGCTAAAAACACAACAGGACAAATGGAAAAATATAGAGAATATGTGACACTCAGAACAGAAGCAAAGAACAAAGTGCTAGCAGCAAAACAGAAGTCCTGGTAAGAATTTGGAGAAAAGCTAGAAAAGATGCACAAGAAAACCAGAAATTGTTCTATAAGACCCTAAAGAACATGAGGAAAGAAAAACAATGCCCTCTCAAATTTATAAAGGACAAGCAAGGCAAATTGCTTACTGCCCCGGAGGAAGTAATGGAAAGATGGAAAGAATATTTCTCAGAACTCCTGGATGGTGAGCATGATGAAGCATCAGAAATGATAACCACTAGCACAGAAGAGAAAACCAATGATGGTGAAGATGACATAAAGATGGAAGAACTGAGGGCAGCACTAGAGAAAATCAAGATGGGCAAAGCAGCAGGGCATGATGGTATAACACCAGAAATGGTTAAGTACATGGGAGCATCAGGCGACCTATTACTCTTAAAGGTCCTACAGGCAGCATGGTGCAACAAGACCATACCAAAGGATTGGGAGATTGCCATCATAACACCAATTTTCAAAAAGGGTGACAATCGACAATGTGGAAACCATAGAGGCATATCCCTTCTCAGTGTCCCTGGTAAAATCTACTCTAGAATCCTAGAGCAGAGACTCCGACGCCTAGCTGAGCCACAATTGGATGAGGTCCAGTGCGGATTCCGAGCAAACCGAAGTACTCAAGACCTAATCTTCACACTCAGACAGCTGAGTGAAAAGGCCCTTGAGTATAAGAGTGAGATCCATCTTTGTTTTATAGATCTGGAAAAGGCGTTTGACAGGGTCCCCTGGAGCAAACTTTGGGACTGTTTGGCAAGGAAGAATATTCCAGCACCTCTGATTCATGCTATACAGAGCTTCTACAAGTCTTGCAGAAATTATGTGAGGACAGCAAACCATAAGTCAGAAGAGTTCAGAACCACCACTGGTGTAAGACAAGGTGATATCCTATCACCTTACCTCTTCATACTCCTTATGGACGATGTCATCAAGGCATGTAAGGAGAGAACAAGTAAGTATTCAGTGGGGTACTGGAAGATGAGACAGGTCTATATTTCGGAGCTGGCATTTGCTGATGATGTTGCCCTGATTGCTAAATCAGAGGCACATCTCCAATCCAACCTGCAAGTCTGGAAGGAAGAGCTGGAGAAGAGAGGGATGGTCATAAGCAGCTCTAAAACAAAATCCATGGTGATATCACGAGAAGAAAGAAAACATCAGATTAAGTTGGGAGAACAGGTCTTGGAGCAGGTCGACCACTTTAAATATCTCGGAGCTATTATAGACCGAAAGGGAGGCATCAAAGAAGAGTTGGCCACTCGAAAAGCAGCGGCTGGGAGACTTTTTCAGGCCATAAATCGTGGATTCCTCAGCAAGAAAGAGGTTGGTAAGAAAACGAAGATGGCTGTATACCGCTCCACCTATGTCCCAGTCTTGACATATGGATGCGAGTCGTGGGCAATGACTACAACCCACAAAAGCCAGATCCAAACCTCAGAAATGAGGTATCTGAGGAAAGTGGTTGAAGTAACAAGAAGAGACATGGTCCGCAACCAGACGATCCGTCAAGGCCTAAAATCCCATCCGCTGCAGACCCAAATAGAACAGTCCCAACTAAGATGGTTTGGCCATGTCTGCAGAATGGGAGAAGATCGGCTACCACGACAAGCATGGGAAACAAAGAGCCAGGGATCCAGACCTCCAGGACGACCCAGAGTCCGCTGGGAGGACAACATTAGACAATCTTTGAAGGACCGAGGACTAGAATGGAACCAGGCCAGGAAGAAGACAGCTGATAGAATGGTCTGGCGCTCTCTCTTCCAAACCTCTACACCTCACGGTAGAAGGGGAACGACTAAGTAAGTAAGTAAGTCATCAGCTAAGGATACAAGACAAAGATGACTTGTAACCTAATTATATTTAAAATTATTGTTCATAGCCAGTGAATGAGTTCTTTAACCAAACCAAAACTGAGAAAACCTTGGAAGTAATTGTGATTTACAAATATGGTTTTATGTGTTGCTTTTAGAAAACATTTGGTTGACGAATACCACCTGACAACAAATGTTAAGCATGGTAAAACAGATAAAAAGTCACCAGAAAGCACAAAGAAAAGATGGGATAACAAATGAAATGCTAAGAGGTCTGGTCATAAAAGCAAAAAATAAATTTCTGACAGTCCTGAACTGCAGCTGGAAAAGAGGCATTATACCACAGACATGGAAGAATGCAGTACATCATCTTTCTTTGTGTCCTCACAGACTGCTGGGAATTATACCAAGCGGATAGGTAATAAATTAACCACAGTTTTTCTTCTTTAACTTAGCAGGAAAGAGTGTTTCAATAACTCTGGATACAATGTAATTAAGCTAAGTCTTTTTCTTTTTAAGTTATTTGAAAATAATTCTGCATTAAACCTCAGATGAATTATTGTTGCTGTTAATAGCATTACATGGTAGTCCTTGTTCTGGAATCCACAGAGTAAGACACAGAGTAAGACACAGAGTAAGAGAGGTAGAGGTGAATAGAGATACATGGAGAAAAACTGGAGATAGAAATGAAAGCAATGGAAAAGACCTGGAAAGACGTTGAGCTGATGGTACAGGACATGAGGATTGAGCTGATGGCACAGGACAGGAGGATTTGGCATAAGTTTATTGAAGGCCTGAGCTCCTTGGGGAGCTGAAGGGGAATGATGAGTTATCATTAGGGAGCCGCGCTAGCGTAATGGTTACCACACTGCACTGGCGACCGGGTGACCCAGGATCAAACCCGGGCGAGGACATTTGAAGATTTTTCATCAACCGGGATTTGGACTGGATTAACTCGAGCCCTGGCGAGCACATTTGAAGGAGTGTCATCGACCAGGGACTGGCGGCTCCTGAGCCGACCCAGCTCTAATGGTAAAAGGAACCCGTTACACGCCCATTGAGGCATATTGGGAATATGGTGTTAGGCCCATATTATCTTGACCGTCGGCACACTAGGGGTGATGTGGTCGGCATCACGCCGGCCGCCTTAACCTTCCCAGAGTTGCTCTGGTACCCATTTGGGGCCGGGTCGACCCAGGAGCCGTTTGTGGCCTAAAAAATTCCCACCTCATCTGGGGATCAAACCATAGACCACTGCGCTAGGAAGCCAGTGCACTAACCACTATGCTACCGCGGCTCCCTCAGCTCTAATGGGTACCTCCGAAATCGGCGAGTATCTGCCTGAATGGCGAGGGACACCTGTCTCTGTACAAGAAAAAAGGGATACTCACGTAAAATCAGTCTCAGGCTAGACATAATAACCTGAGATTTCGCCTCGAGTAATAGCGGGCCTAGGAAAAAAAAAAAAAAAATTAGGTTAATTAAAATTTTTTAAAAACTGTATAGAATGTCCAGTTTAACCAGATGGGTTATAATTAGGGGAATTTTTAACAAAATAAATCTTGTTTTCATTGGCAGGCTGTTACGATGGCATCATTTATGTGTTTGATATGACATCTGGGTCCATTGTCTGGAAGTTTGTTACAAAAGACACTGTCAAATGCTCACCTGTGATAGATTACTTCACTGGTTATGTTGTGTGTGGGTCACATGATGGCTTTCTGTATTGCTTGGATTTGAATGTAAGTAATTGAGCGTTTAATGTGTCTAGAAGCTACTGTAGACATCATCTCATTCATTCATTTCTCTTCAGCTCCATTTAGAAGACTGGCCTTCAACAAAGTCATGCCAAGCCTTCTTGTCCTGTGCCATCCATTCAAGGTCTTTCCATATCTTTTTCATCTCTGTCTTCAGTTCCTTCTTCAAGTGTTTTTTGGTATTCCTCTGTTTCTTTTACTCTGGGAATTCCAGAGCACAAACTGCCTTCTTTTGAATGCTATCAGCTGATTTCCTTAGTGTGTCCTATCTAACACCATTGCCTTCTTTTCACCTCTTGCTCCACTTTTATTTGTCTGGTTTTTTTTCATCAGTTCTACATTAGTGATCTTGTCATCAGTTCCACATTAGGAATCTTGTCATCGGTTCCACATTAGTGATCTTGTCATCAGTTCCACATTAGGAATCTTGTCATCGGTTCCACGTTAGGGATCTTGTCATCAGTTCCACATTAGGAATCTTGTCATCAGTTTCACATTAGGGATCTTGTCATCAGTTCCACATTAGTGATCTTGTCATCAGTTCCACATTAGTGATCTTGTCATCAGTTCCACATTAGTGAACTTGTCATCAGCTCCACATTAGTGAACTTGTCATCAGCTCCACATTAGTGAACTTGTCATCAGTTCCACATTAGTAATCTTGTCATCAGTTCCACATTAGTGATCTTGTCATCAGTTCCACATTAGTGATCTTGTCATCAGTTCCACATTAGTGATCTTGTGATCAGTTCCACATTAGGAATCTTGTCATCAGTTCCACATTAGTGATCTTGTCATCAGTTCCACATTAGTGAACTTGTCATCAGCTCCACATTAGTGAACTTGTCATCAGCTCCACATTAGTGAACTTGTCATCAGTTCCACATTAGTAATCTTGTCATCAGTTCCACATTAGTGATCTTGTCATCAGTTCCACATTAGTGATCTTGTGATCAGTTCCATATTAGTGATCTTGTCATCATTTCCACATTAGTGATCTTGTAATACCATTCAATCCTTCAATTCTGCACAAGCATCCTGTTGATAATTGCTGTTGTGTAGAATGAATGTTGGTAGACAAAACAAGACGTGGCTGGCTGTCAAACATTCTCATATACTGAAGCATAATCATAAGCCTGAACACACAGGATGTAACTGAACACACTAGATGTAACTGAACACACTTTAATCAACCATGATTAGAACCAGAAGCAAGAAGAGGTAGCAAGCCACCTTAGTAAGAAACAAAGTAACCATTGAGACAGATATAGAAACGACCCGTCAACATCCCCCCTTCTTTATGAGTGAACAAAGTCATTCATCCAAGAGGGTTTCTTGTGATTTCTTTGAGGTCTCTTAGGGCTAGATGGTAGGAGAGAATGTTTCTGTTCTTTGCCAGCTTTCCCAGGACTAGAAGAAGCTGGGGTTGAAGGATCAACTTCTGGAGGATTGGAACTGTTCAGTTCACTAGTGTTCTCCATGTCTGGCAAAACAACCTAGTACTCAGGTAGAACTGGAGAGGAGAAATAAATATCTAGGAGGGTCCCCCCAACTTTATGAACAGGTTGATTGAAAATGTAATGGACAGCTTGACACAATGGTTTGGGAAGAGATCAGTACAGTAAAGTCTCAGGTCATCAATTAGTGCCGTTTGCAAGGATGTTCGTAACATGATTTTGTATGTAATTCAGAATTTGCACATCCAGTACATGTGCGTAGGTGCTCATCAATAAAACATTGGCAGCTGTAGTGTTTCAGCTCACTTATTACACAGAAAAAAAATGCCCAAAGCTTATTAATAATGACAGTGTAGTAGAATGTGCAGTGAATTGAAAATACAAACAATGCAAACTAAAAAAAAATGTTAATATCATGGTATCCCTACCCTGCACAAGACAACATTGTACGAGAGCAGGAGTTGACTTAAACTAATGACACCTTCCAACACCTTAGGGTCAGTGATGACTGGCGTATGTCTGTTACTCACCCGCATCAGAACTAGTTTGTCTTGTCCGTAAGTAACAAACGGATATCGCTACAGCGGTTGAAAATTAATTGAAATTTGATCGAAATAAAAATTTGATGGGTCTTATGAGCTCTTTCATATCGGCTAGTTGCCTTAAGTTGAGAGCGCCTGTAATCCATGACCTTACTGTACCAAAACTGGTGTAGAACATCAAAGAATGAGACCTGTGAAGAAACATAGGTTCTTGTGCGTTAATTCACCGCTAAACTCAAATTGTGGAAATTTATTACCCAAACTGAGAACCGTACTTTTTCTTGACTGAAAAAGGTTGATTTCACATTGTGGTTTGGGAGGGCAAGTTAAAAAAAAAAAAAAACGTTCCTCGTGCATTCATAGTTGACACGCTTACGACAGACCCGCCCTCAACCCCCCCCCCCCGTATTTTAAGTTTATAAACAACATAATAGTTAACTAAAAAAAGGTTATTGAATCAGTTCTACAAGTTAACGGTACACAGGAAACAAGGGAAGTCGCTGCCGTTGCCTTCTCTAACTCAAGATCAGAGTCAGGTACCCATTTACAGCTGGTTAGACTGATGCGTGACACTACCAAGCTCGCGAGACCTAGGTGACAACCTGGCTGCCTAAGATCCAGAGTCAGGTACCCATTTACAGCTATAAGATGTGTGACACCCTGTTCCCTTCCTCGAAAAGGGGTACCTGACTTGATGGCCATAACTGCACTTCTTCTAACTCAAGATCAGAGTCAGGTACCCATTTACAGCTGGTTAGACTGATGCGTGACACTACCAAGCTCAAGAGGTGGGGCCTACCTAGCTATAAATGCGTGACACCTGTTCCCTTCCTCGCTGCCATTGCCTTCTCTAACTCAAGATCAGAGTCAGGTACCCATTTACAGCTGGTTAGACTGATGCGTGAGGGGGGGGGGAAGATGACTTGGAATTCATCATTGTCATAACCCTTTAGCTTTGTACGGAGCACTAACCTTCAACCAACACATGCTACAGCCTCCTGTCCCATGCCATCACCTCTCCATCTCCAGTTTTCTTTCCCTCTATCAGTGTTACCCTGGGGATTCCAGAACAAAGGGACTGCCATGTAGTGCTATCACCAGTTTTCCTCACTGTGTGCCCTATCCATCATTAACATCTTTTTCTCGTCTCTTGTTTCACTGATACTTATTTGGTTCTTATCGTCACTTCACCTGTGTATTACCAGTACAGCAAAGAATAGTAACATGGTAACCTATCACGCATGTCATAAAAGGCAACTAAGGAGGGTTGTACATGGGGCAGCTACTTCATTCTGTAGCACCTTTAAGCCATAAAAACTTCAACAACAGTATGGGCCTGGAATTGCATCAACATTAAATACAGCACCACAAGCTACCAGTTTTATGGGAGTGTATCAGGTATTATTTTAGCATCATTTATTCCTTCTCAGGTGAAAGAATGTGTATGGAGGTGCCACATGGGAGGAGGAAGCGTGTTCTCATCACCTGTCATTGATTCACCAGCACGACTGGGGTTTGCTGCTTCACTTGCTGGGAAAGTCTTGTGCATTTGTGCTGTGAGTTCAAATTGTTCTCTCTCATGCAGGTCTTAATAATCCCCCACGTAGTTACAGGGTTCAGCTAAAGAGAAGTTGGCAAGAAGATGAAGATGACTGTATACCGCTCCACCTATGTCCCAGTTTTGATGTATGGATGCGAGTCATGAGCAATGACTACAACCCACAAAAGCCAGATCCAAACCTCAGAAATGAGGTATCTGAAGAAGTTTGATGAAGTAACAAGAAGATACATGGTCCACAACCAGACGATACGTCATGGCCTAAAAACCCAACCCCTGCAGACACCAAGTAGAACAATCCCAACTAAGATGGATTGGCCATATCTGCAAAATGGGAGAAGATCAGCTACCACGACAAGTATGAGAAACTAAAAGCCAGGGCTCCAGGACGACCCAGTCCGCTCACTAGGAGGACAACATTAGACAATCTCTGAAGGACAGGGCTAGAATGGAACCAGGCCAGGAGGAAGACAGCCGATAGGATAGCATGGTGCTCTCTCTTTCAAATCTCTACACCTCACGGTAGAAGGGGAACGACTAAGTAAGTAGTTATGGGGTCTGTGATGATACAAAGAAAAATAGGGCTCCTGCTGTATCAGACATGTCGTACAAGACGACTAATATGAAGTTGTGCATAAGGCTTGCAAACTCATCATATGAAACAACTTGCTATAGAAACCACTGCTGCAAGATGATGTGAACATTTGGTGTTGGTTTCCTACAAAAGGATCAGCTACAGTAGTGGCTCCATGCTCCATAAGGAGGAGAGAGGAAAATGATAATTTCTTAATATTTGAGTTTGACATTTGTAGAAGTTGATTTTATCAAATAATTCATTATTGTTGTGGAACGTTAGTGCTCATGTCATATAAAAATATCAACTTTTATTAGTAAATTGTAATAAGAGGTTCACTGCCTGTTCCTATTTGTGGTCACCATAGTTTTAGATCCAGGCCATCCTTGTTCTGGAATCCTCAGGACATGAGAGGTAGAGGGAGATGAAAGAACACATGAGAGGTAGAGGGAGATGAAAGAACACATGAGAGGTAGAGGGAGATGAAAGAACACATGAGAGGTAGAGGGAGATGAAAGAACACATGAAGAAGAGAACTGGAGAAAGATATGAAGGGGATGAAGAACGGAAAGACCTTGAGCTGATGACACAGGACAGGAGGACTTGACCTTGAGCTGATGGCACGGGACAGGAGGCCTATGCTCTTTGAGGAGCTGAAAGATGGTGAAGATGTTAGGTGACATTGGTACACAAGGAGGCATATCCGCAGTCATCCTTATATGACCACCAGCTATGCACAATGCTATAGAATAAAGATGTGGGAATGAACCTCTGTTTGTGAGGCTAATTATACCCTCATTGACTCTTAAATTATCTACACACTTATAGGGTGATGAAACATCTTGAGACCCCAATCTTGTAGACTGGCGCAGTCTTGTACACGAAGTTTGGAGGAGTCACTTGAGCCCCATATGTAAATGGCTTTGATCTGATAGACTGCATGCAGGAGCATCTCACTTTGGGCATATGATAGACAGGGGGAGATGAGAAGTGACTCTGTGTAGGACGTGACAATTCCTTGAGAGAGCCCAGAAACAGAGCTCAGTATTTTAGCTCTGCATATTTGGAGAGCCCCCTTGGATGGCGGTGAATGCACAGTATGCCACACACTTCTTCCTCATAGCATGGGACCAGATGTGAGGATCCCTGAAATGCAGGCCAAGCTGGAAAAGCCTATATCTACAGTTTAGATAACACCAAGGAGTCTTCACCTTGGTGTTGGCTGCAAAAGAGTGAATAACTCAGTAGCCCTAGTTAACAGCAACAACAACAACAACAACAACAACAACAGATAACATTAGTTCCTCACAGGGCATTCATTCACTCATTACTCTTCTGCTTCCCAAGCAGCTTAGGCCTTTCACTAAATTCATTCTAAGTTCTCCTGTCCTGTGTCATCACTGAAGAACTTTCCATATCTTATCCCTTTCCTAAAGTCTTCAGTTCTCCTCTTGTATTTTACAATCTCTCCTTACCTCTCTTACCCTGATGATTCCAGAACAAGGATTGCCTTGTAAAGTTATAAGTAAGTTTCCTCAGTGTGTGTCCTATCTATCACCAGCTTCTTCTTCTCAACTCTAGCTCCACTGGCACTTCTTTGGTTCCTGTCCTTAGTTCAACATTGGTCGTCTTGTCATACCATTTCAATCCTTCTGTTATTTGCAAGCACGTATTTATGAGAGGGGGTAGCTTTTTGGTTTTTGTTATTGATGTTCTCCATGTATCAGAGCCATGTGATCAGACTGACTTTGACATTTGAGTTGAAGATTCTTATTTTTATGTTGGACTTTATGTTGAGCATAAGCCTTCAACTGATTCATTCCAAGTCCTCCTGTCCAATGCTGTCAGTTCTTTCTATGTCTTCCTTGTCACTTTCTCTTGATCTCAGAAAATTTCCCAATGCAGTGAAAACTCCTCTAACCTTCTGTATTCTTCTTTTGATCTCACTTTATCTATATTGCAACCAAGAAATATGTATAATTCTACATCTTATATGATAGGAAACTCTTTACAGAGCGATACAACAGGAAGCAATCTGATCATCAGAAGTAGTCCCCCCATCCGACAAGTGTTTCGGCCCGATTACTCCTTTACACTCTAAGGGGGGCGGGCCCACTCGGGTCATGACTCCCAAGCGTCTCAGCTTCCTGTTGTCTTGTATCGAAAATGAACCCATTTCACTTATGGTAGCAACTTTTAAATCCACAACGCCAGCCGTGGAGGCAATTGTGAAAGTAACAAAGAGAAGACAAATTATTCCGTTCGTTCCGTCGCCCTTCACAACTAAGGACACACACTGAGTCACTAGCGCGCAGCCGACGAGCCTTAGCCCCTGCGCGCCGCAAGCCACTGAAATTCTGTACCTGACACACTCCCTATAGTATACATCGCCTGTTGCCCCAGAGTCGCAGCCCTTTCACTAGTACACCAAAAAAAACTCAGCGTTGTGGACTTAGAAAAATTTTTGTGTTTTCTGTACCGCAGCGTTTATTGTCATGATTTCCATTGCCCATTGCGGTTGTTCCACAGCCAGCCTGATGCCTTTTCGGCAGTTTCGCTATATAGATATGTTTCATCAAATACAATATAGTTTGCTGCATGTATTCTCATAATCTTTATCTTTTCCCTGTGTATTTTCAGACCCAATTGCTGTGAATTCTAATCAAGTATTTTCATTCTATGGAACAGAAGAGTCCAGTTGTCAGCAAAATCTATATTGCCAGGCTGTTCTGTCAGAGTTCCCAGAATTCCATTTCTGTTGGCTGATGTCGTTTTCATAACTCAGCTATATAAGATTAAAACAGTATTGTTTATTTATTCTAGAAGGTACAAATATCATGTGACATACTTTCAGGATTCAGGGACAGTAAAGTGGACTTTTGAACTCCAGAAACCAGTGTTTTCTTCCCTGTGTTTACTCATTCACTCTGTACTGATTGGCTGTGTTGATGGAAAACTGTATTGCATCAGTTCTTCAGGACACATAGTAAGTACATTAAAAATTTTTTTTTGCATTACAGTATTTAAAACCTAAGAAATGCATCCATCCAGATACATACATGCCCCACCCCCCGGAGATGGAAAACCTGTACAAAAATCCAAAATTCCTGTAGCCTACGAATCAATATTTAAAGAGAACCATACAAAGAAAAACCATACAATGACCATTTTGTTCTTTGAGAAACCAAAAAAGCATTTTTTTTGGTCACACATGCTTTTGTGTAAACTATTGTTTATTGTGTTTTCCTTGTTTGTACATTTGATACAATTCTTCACGTGGGATGTATTAATAGGAAACTCAATAAGGAGTTTTATAATGGGGTGGTCTGACCGTCATAAGGTTTCCCCTGTTGGTCTAGTGTTTAGCCTTTTAATAATCTTGATATGAATTTCACTTTCAACCCATCATATCTCAAGTCTGTGATCAGATAAACTAGATCTAGAGTGTTTAGATTGCGGGTTTCCTACTGATAAAAGTTATGTTTTTATCTTTTGGTTGAAGATGGTGAAGCGTGTTTTAGGACAGTCACTCACAGTAGCGTACACACCAAGTCATGGAATGGTGTAACGTCTGATGATTTTTTTAATCATGGTTTATTACAATTATAACATCACGTAGATCTAGACGAATACAGTTACATCGAAACAGGAATCTTCATAATGTAGTTAACACACCATACGGCCCTTACACATCCTGGCCTACAAAATCTCTACTCCACATCAGTGCACAAATACTGCATCTACGGCAGTTATATAATAGTCATGGCCTACAAAATCTCTACTCCACATCAGTGCACAAAGACTGCATCTACGGCAGTTATATAATAATCATGGCCTCTCTAAAGATAGCAAACGGCTCACATCATCGCCGTGCTACTGCATAAATAGCATCCTCAAGATACTCTCCTGTGCTATAAGATATAATGCTGGATCCGTAAATATGGCCTCCTCACAGATAGCAAACGGCTCGCATCATCGCCGTGCTACTGCATAAATATTGTATCCTCCAGATACTCCTCCTGCGCTATAAGATATAATAATGGATCCGTAACTATGGCCTCCTCACAGATAGCAAACGGCTCACATCATCGCCGTGCTACTGCATAAATATTGTATCCTCCAGATACTCCTCACATCAGCGCTGTATTAATAATAATGGATCCTTCTCAAAGATAGCAAACGGGCATCCTCGCCGTGCTACACTCACATAAGCGCTATCATAATCTAATGAGTCCTACCAGCAATTTCTCACTCGACTCCATCCCCGGCAGTCTGCAATAATCTCGCCTTTACTCATTTTTTAGCGCTATTATATGACATGTGTAAGTTAATGGATCCTTATCAAAATATTCACAATACTGCTCACCCAGCAGTTTGCAATAATATCACTTATCAACATGTCTTCACATAACACAATTATCCTCTCTAAGGAAATAATGGCCTTACATAAATCATGGCCTCTTATATTCAGCACTGTACAGGCTTACCATCAAGAACACACACTATGGGGCGACCTCTCCAGATCGATGCCCAAAACTCACTGCCCACGGGAATACACATCTGCCGCCTAAAACAGCTACGAGACCCGGCTGTTCAAAAAACACCGTTCAGTCTCACTACTTGCACGGGCTAGCCACAAATAGCTAAACACCCGTATCTCAAACAGTTCGGAGTGAACAAACCTCCACAATTGAACTGACTAGCGTTCACACGCTGTGTAACCTTACTTCTACTATTACAATTTAACATAACATTAAAGACAATCACGTCTTCAAGCAATGACAACCCATAATCTAATCTGCTCACCTAATATTTTCCAGATCACGTCCCCTTCCATTAAAATTACTGGTAACAGTTTGCCACACCGTCCGGGAAAAAATGATTTATCATTTTTTAGAAAATTTAAGATCCAAAAATTTAAAGGTTAATGAAATTATATGAAATACGTACAAAAATAAACTCCCAAAAATTTAACTGTCAATGAAGTTATGTCAAATATCTCTTTAATTAATTCCCAAAAATTTAAAAAATTAATGAAGTTCTATCAATTACCTACAAAAATATACCTATGACAAGAAAACATAGCACATCTACAAAAATATCATCAATAAATGTAAGATAACGACTAAATCATCCAACATACTCATTCAAACATACCAAAATAAAAATTACTCTAATACAAACCCAAACTAAGTCTACATAGTACAAAACTAAACAGAAAATAAACTATCGTAAGCGAAAAGACAAAATATGAAATGGGAATATGATAAGCATCAAATAGAATCATAAGATGACATTGAAGACAACAATTCCATACATGTAAAACAAATAGAACTATAAGAACCAATTACATTACCTAAAGTCATATAATTAATTTAACACACTACAAAGAATGAAAGTATAAATAGCGTAACACGAAAAAAAAAAGTATACAAGAAGTATGAATTACATCAAAGATGAAACACGGAAGCATAAACAAAATATCAGACAATATTGAAAAGACAACAGCAAAGATGTAAAGAAATGACGAATAGTCAACAAAGAGAGATGACAGTAAAGATGCAAATGTAAAGAAAGTTGGTAACAACACCTAACAATAACTATCTAAATGTAACAACGTATTGTAAAATACAAAAATGCTAAAGTATATTTATATACTAACACAAAAAAGAAAGTTAATGACAAGCACAGCATAATAAGTAATTTAACTAAATTATAAACTTATACATAACTAAAAATAAATTACATCAAATATCACCCAAAAAAAAAAAAAAAATTATTAACGATAACACACGTTCCGCATTGACGCATAGTCAAGCGCTAACAACCAAAAAATACATCCAAACATCACAACATTTTCAAAGAATTAATGTCACTACATAATAGTAACCTTAACATACAATCTAGCGCTGGCGCAGAAAAAAAAAATATCACAATGTCCAAAACACATTTTTTCAAAAAAAATTACAATACAAAAAATGTTTCTTAACGCTAGGTTAAATAAAAATAGTATTTTTATTTCTAAGTAATATGTAGGTATAATTAATAACTAACAATTAAATTAGCTGAGTAACATAAAAATAATCTTATCTTTAAACAGACATACATGAAAAACGTGTAAGTTTTTTTTTTTTTTTCTTCTTTTTAAAAAAAAATACATCACAGAAACGTTACATGGGCTAACACACTGTTGAACTGCTTACGAAGTTATAAATATATAAGTGTAATATTATTTATCTTAACTATGTATTATAATCAGATATCTAAATTCTTTAAATGAACAATAGTATCAGCCGTCGCTGTTAATTCTACCCACTTAATTTAATACGAAATTTAAGTTAATTCTAGCTGACAAAAAATCGAATCGTTTAAATTATCAAATGTCATAATTGAGAAAAAATGGAAACCAAGTTTCAGAATACGTCCTTAACTTCAACGCAAAATCATTAATAATACATACAAGTTATGTTTAAAATTACCTTTCACTAAACAATTAATTCAAATAATCTGTATATAAATATGTTAATTAAACATGGTATCAAACCCATGATGAAAAACAAAACCAAAATTTTAAGTAGTGCATAAAAACACTCAGGACTATCTACAGAAATGACTATTACATTGTCTCAGTAAATAAGTTTGTGCATAGAAATTATTTAATGCATAATTAAAATACAGTCATATAAGTAACAACCAACAAATAATTATGGCAATCAAATGTTACAAAGATTACATAATATTTCATTAACAACATATAAAGTTCTATACTAAAGAATACAATAACATTCAGTGTTTGTAAACAGAACAAAAAATAAACAGGACCTTTGAAAAAAACAAAAAAAAAAATTCCTTCGAGGTCTTGCGAACATCTCATCAACACGCAAGGTGACATCATGACACGGTGGGTTAACGTACTGTCTAGGCTCGCTTGAATGGACAAATGGTACATAGTGATCTATATCTCTCGCAGGTAATGTCAAATTAGAATGGTGATCCCGCTCGCTGTGAGACAATACAAATGAAAATATCTATTTTAATCCATGGTAAGATTATGAGTGAACACGGAAAATTCACTTTACAATTACCCAAACTCCGTGGTGTAAGGTTGTGGCCCTCCTGCGATGTCAACAACTCTCGTCACATAGCAGACAACATAGACGTCCCAGGGACAACCTGACCTATAATTCACAGCTGTCAGTGCGGTAGGCTGAAAAAAAATTTACTACCTTCACAAGACCGAGATGATCTCTCAAACCTATCAGCATGACAAGCAAAAGCATTTAAGAACCTATTACCGTTCCTATTACTCTGATTGCTAATAATCTTGCTCTTATATGGAGCACAGTTAACCTGGTTGCAATCTGTATAATTTCTTTTGAGAGCATTGTTATTTGCTCTATTAACACCGTTGTACTGATTTAAATCCCAGTTACAATAGTTATTCTTAATACTTCTTCCCAGATAACAATGTCCATCAGATAGAACTGACTTTTTAGCAGGAAAATTATTACTAGACTCATAAACTTTCATATAATTACTTCTGCTATAGTTTTCTAAACTTTTAGAATCACAATGTTGAGATCTGTCACATTTTTCTTGTTTTTAGGAGAAGAAACGTTACCGTAGGATGAACTCCCTTGGTACTTTATAACCTTAGGGTTATGTCTCCTATCAAAATTATTTTTTTCTCTTGCTTGTTAGGTAATGTGTTTAAAAAAATGAGTCACACTGCCTTGACTGGTGTATGACTAGAAGGTTTGACAATCTCTTTATTTTTTTTTTAACACAACATCTGTTTCCTTTATGGAACAAGCAGTAGTATGTTTGTTACTTGTAACCAACTTATCAAGATCTGTCAATAAATACGCTGTTGGTTTTTAACCAACACACTGACTTGAGATTTAGCACTGTTTCTTTTCTCTATCTACAAGGACTGCCTATTACTGTAGAATTCTCTTTGTTGTTGGACTGTCGCCAAGAAACAATATTATTTGGAAATATCATTGTAGTGCGCTGAGAAGTTATATCTTCCCCGAAAAAGATACCTGTGTCTCACGTCACTATTCTTCGACCGCTTAGAATGTGCAAAAAGTGTATCTGAGGCTGACTTTTTTTTGTGGTGGTGATTGATACGAAACTTTATCTGTCTATCCCTGTCAGGACATTGACAGAAGACCACGTATTGCTATTCAAGACTACGTCAAGCAGACCCATATATTATATTCTTTTTGCTTTGCTGCAAATCTCAAAGTCTCTTAAGTGCAATCTGTTCACTTAATCTCTTGCTTAAACTCTCAGCTTTTAAGACTTGCAGCTTTCCTCTGCTAACAAATTTTCAATCTTAATCAATTTGTCCTTTCTCCCTCATTAACTCTTTCACTTCTCCTCTTTATCAACCCTCTCAATCTCAGATATCTTCATGACTATTCGTAAGCCTATCAACCCTTCTCTAGGGATATAGTATCCAATTTTCTTTAATTTGGCGACCAACAAATCACATTGTCAACTTAAATCAGATCAATTAAGTGTTCATTACACAACTTCGTCATATTTCTTAATCTGAAACTTCTAATTTTCCACCAATCTCCGTCTTCTCTTGAACTTTTTGAGTCAGATTTCTAACTTCGCCATTTTTTTTTTTCCACTGAGCTTCCATCTCTTTAATTTGCCTAATGCCGAGTCTAATTTTGCTCGAAACACAAGCAAGCTCAGAATTTGATTTACATAAATCACCTGTAAGCTTAGTCACTTTTTTCTGTAGCATATTCACTTCAGCGGTCCTTTTAAAGCAACTTTCCCTTTGCTCCTGTGTACTCTGTTTTATATCTCCTATTTGCTTCTTCTCTTTTAACTCTTCTTCCTGGTCACTATATATGTCGTCGCGCCATAACGTACGCATAATCTTCAATATTTCATCACGTTTGTTACCAATATGCTTTGTCCAAAAACAGACGAAGGTCCAAAACTAATCAATTCGCTAGATCCTTAGCCATACTCACATGAGGAATTGACTGAAATCTATCTGCATCAGCAAACTCTCTTAGAGATCTCGATGCAGAGACCAAAAACTTGTCCATAACATTGCTTGTGACTCAAGCTCTGGGCCTTTTAATTTCCCTGATAATCTGTCCCTTTCTGAAACAGATACTCTAATACAGGTTCTCATATCCTCGCCGATCTGTATCAGAATCCATCGTGACTTGTTTATCTTAGTCAACCCATATATGTTCTTAATTAAACTTTCATTATACCGAAATTTACCAAATCAATTTAGATTTCAAATATTGTATCATCAATCCCTGTACATCAATACATTTCTATAATTAATCGATATAAATTATCGACAAACAACAACAATAGTTATCAATAGGAATAGGATAGTGCTAGATTGAGGCTCGTTGACATGGACAGAAGTGGCAACATTTACCACACAACAAAAAGCACTTAATGAAGGTAATCCTGACCCTTTCATTAACACACTGGATAACACAAAGTTATAACGTTAAAACAATCCACTGAAGAAAGGAAGCAGGACTAAGCTCTCTTGTCTTCAGATCTCTGCCACCGTACAGTATGTCCTCAACAATGCATCAGACGACAGGAACCGATCACAGCAACTCCGCAATCACTTGAGGTATACGTGCAGACGAACTCTCCAACATACTGCACCTATAGTTGAATCTGCATATGGAAAGACTGGAACAAGCACTGTAACAATTATCCACGCCCACACACAGAGCCAAAACTAACAACTTTCAGTGTTCCCACTTGTAATGACTGGTCCAGAATCTGACCTAATTTACTCTCTTATCACGCGAATGTAATGTGGGTGTTACGACCCGTTGATTTGGTCCACCACTGATAAAAGTTATGTTTTTATGGTGAAGCGTGTTTTAGGACAGTCACTCACAGTAGCGTACACACCAAGTCATGGAATGGTGTAACGTCTGATGATTTTTTTAATCATGGTTTATTACAATTATAACATCACGTAGATCTAGACGAATACAGTTACATCGAAACAGGAATCTTCATAATGTAGTTAACACACCATACGGCCCTTACACATCCTGGCCTACAAAATCTCTACTCCACATCAGTGCACAAATACTGCATCTACGGCAGTTATATAATAGTCATGGCCTACAAAATCTCTACTCCACATCAGTGCACAAAGACTGCATCTACGGCAGTTATATAATAATCATGGCCTCTCTAAAGATAGCAAACGGCTCACATCATCGCCGTGCTACTGCATAAATAGCATCCTCAAGATACTCTCCTGTGCTATAAGATATAATGCTGGATCCGTAAATATGGCCTCCTCACAGATAGCAAACGGCTCGCATCATCGCCGTGCTACTGCATAAATATTGTATCCTCCAGATACTCCTCCTGCGCTATAAGATATAATAATGGATCCGTAACTATGGCCTCCTCACAGATAGCAAACGGCTCACATCATCGCCGTGCTACTGCATAAATATTGTATCCTCCAGATACTCCTCACATCAGCGCTGTATTAATAATAATGGATCCTTCTCAAAGATAGCAAACGGGCATCCTCGCCGTGCTACACTCACATAAGCGCTATCATAATCTAATGAGTCCTACCAGCAATTTCTCACTCGACTCCATCCCCGGCAGTCTGCAATAATCTCGCCTTTACTCATTTTTAGCGCTATTATATGACATGTGTAAGTTAATGGATCCTTATCAAAATATTCACAATACTCCTCACCCAGCAGTTTGCAATAATATCACTTATCAACATGTCTTCACATAACACAATTATCCTCTCTAAGGAAATAATGGCCTTACATAAATCATGGCCTCTTATATTCAGCACTGTACAGGCTTACCATCAAGAACACACACTATGGGGCGACCTCTCCAGATCGATGCCCAAAACTCACTGCCCACGGGAATACACATCTGCCGCCTAAAACAGCTACGAGACCCGGCTGTTCAAAAACACCGTTCAGTCTCACTACTTGCACGGGCTAGCCACAAATAGCTAAACACCCGTATCTCAAAACAGTTCGGAGTGAACAAACCTCCACAATTGAACTGACTAGCGTTCACACGCTGTGTAACCTTACTTCTACTATTACAATTTAACATAACATTAAAGACAATCACGTCTTCAAGCAATGACAACCCATAATCTAATCTGCTCACCTAATATTTTCCAGATCACGTCCCCTTCCATTAAAATTACTGGTAACACCTACACAATCACAAATTTTAGCAAAAGTATGCTGTATTGACTACCTTCTACGTTTGATCTGTCATCAATATTATTAGGCTTTAAGTCTTTCCCTAGATTCATTTTCGTCATTGTCAAAGTCTAAATCCGGCCCGTATTCAATACCCACATCTGTTTTAGCCACATCATCATCTTCCTCATCAAATACAAGTCACCTCTCAGCTCCCAAAGCAAAGACTCCATACTCAGAAAGCCATGATGTAAAATAAAAATAAAATAAAAATATTGATTGATTCATAAAACAATTTCAGAAGATAGAAGCATGGTCTCACTTAACAGTGTTCCCACTCTCAATTTTTGGATGGTGGACTTTTCGCATTGGAATTTTTGGCAGAATCAAATTGTAAAGGGTTAATAATTTGGCAAAAACCTGTACAGAAAGTGTGTATGGCCATATAGATATGAAAATGAGAAAAGCCTGTATAGAATATGGGTAACCTGTACTACTTGGCATGTATGCAAATATCAGGCAGAAATGTGCGTCTCTCAACTACTCTCAGACACAGAGCAGAAACTATGATGATAATGAAAAGACATTTTGTCTGGTCCTTTGCGAGATGCAGAATGTGGGCCGTTAAAAAATACAGATATACCGTATGTCTGGTAAATCTCAAGCATGAACAGTAATATTGACATTTGTTTGGTAAATTCTCAAGCATGAACCCAAAAACTGAACAGTAATACAGACATTACTTACTTACTTAGTCGTTCCTCTTCTACCATGAGGTGTAGAGGTTTGGAAGAGATAGCACCATACTACCCTATCGGCTGTCTTCCTCCTGGCCTGGTTCCATTCTAGTCCTCATTTGTCTGGTAAATTCTCAAGCATGAACCCAAAACCTGAACAGTAATACAGACATTTGTCTGGTAAATTCTTAAGCATGAACCGAAACCTGAACAGTAATACAGACATTTGTTTGGTAAATTCTTAAGCATGAACCAAAACCTGAACAGTAATACAGACATTTGTCTGGTAAATTCTTAAGCATGAACCAAAACATGAACAGTAATACAGACATTTGTCTGGTAAATTCTTAAGCATGAACCAAAACCTGAACAGTAATACAGACATTTGTCTGGTAAATTCTTAAGCATGAACGAAAACCTGAACAGTAATACAGACATTTGTCTGGTAAATTCTTAAGCATGAACCAAAACCTGAACAGTAATACAGACATTTGTCTGGTAAATTCTTAAGCATGAACCAAAACCTGAACAGTAATACAGACATTTGTCTGGTAAATTCTTAAGCATGAACCAAAACCTGAACAGTAATACAGAAATTTGTCTGGTAAATTCTTAAGCATGAACCGAAACCTGAACAGTAATACAGACATTTGTCTGGTAAATTCTTAAGCATGAACCAAAACCTGAACAGTAATACAGAAATATGTCTGGTAAATTCTTAAGCATAAACCAAAACCTGGACAGTAATACAGACATTTGTCTGGTAAATTCTTAAGCATGAACCAAAACCTGAACAGTAATACAGACATTTGTCTGGTAAATTCTTAAGCATGAACCAAAACCTGAACAGTAATACAGACATTTGTCTGGTAAATTCTTAAGCATGAACCGAAACCTGAACAGTAATACAGACATTTGTCTGGTAAATTCTTAAGCATGAACCAAAACCTGAACAGTAATACAGACATTTGTCTGGTAAATTCTTAAGCATGAACCAAAACCTGAACAGTAATACAGACATTTGTCTGGTAAATTCTTAAGTATGAACCAAAACCTGGACAGTAATACAGACATTTGTCTGGTAAATTCTTAAGCATGAACCAAAACCTGAACAGTAATATAGACATTTGTCTGGTAAATTCTTAAGCATGAACCAAAACCTGAACAGTAATACAGACATTTGTCTGGTAAATTCTTAAGCATGAACCAAAACCTGAACAGTAATACAGAAATTTGTCTGGTAAATTCTTAAGCATGAACCGAAACCTGAACAGTAATACAGACATTTATATGGTAAATTCTTAAGCATGAACCAAAACCTGAACAGTAATACAGACATTTGTCTGGTAAATTCTTAAGCATGAACCGAAACCTGAACAGTAATACAGAAATTTGTCTGGTAAATTCTTAAGCATGAACCAAAACCTGAACAGTAATACAGACATTTGTCTGGTAAATTCTTAAGCATGAACCAAAACCTGAATAGTAATACAGACATTTGTCTGGTAAATTCTTAAGCATGAACCAAAACCTGTACAGTAATACAGACATTTGTCTGGTAAATTCTTAAGCATGAACCAAAACCTGAATAGTAATACAGACATTTGTCTGGTAAATTCTTAAGCATGAACCAAAACCTGAACAGTAATACAGACATTTGTCTGGTAAATTCTTAAGCATGAACCAAAACCTGAACAGTAATACAGACATTTGTCTGGTAAATTCATAAGCATGAACCAAAACCTGAACAGTAATACAGACATTTGTCTGGTAAATTCTTAAGCATGAACCAAAACCTGAACAGTAATACAGACATTTGTCTGGTAAATTCTTAAGCATGAACCAAAACCTGAACAGTAATACAGACATTTGTCTGGTAAATTCTTAAGCATGAACCAAAACCTGAACAGTAATACAGACATTTGTCTGGTAAATTCTTAAGTATGAACCAAAACCTGGACAGTAATACAGACATTTGTCTGGTAAATTCTTAAGCATGAACCAAAACCTGAACAGTAATATAGACATTTGTCTGGTAAATTCTTAAGCATGAACCAAAACCTGAACAGTAATACAGACATTTGTCTGGTAAATTCTTAAGCATGAACCAAAACCTGAACAGTAATACAGAAATTTGTCTGGTAAATTCTTAAGCATGAACCGAAACCTGAACAGTAATACAGACATTTATATGGTAAATTCTTAAGCATGAACCAAAACCTGAACAGTAATACAGACATTTGTCTGGTAAATTCTTAAGCATGAACCGAAACCTGAACAGTAATACAGAAATTTGTCTGGTAAATTCTTAAGCATGAACCAAAACCTGAACAGTAATACAGACATTTGTCTGGTAAATTCTTAAGCATGAACGAAAACCTGAACAGTAATACAGACATTTGTCTGGTAAATTCTTAAGCATGAACCAAAACCTGAACAGTAATACAGACATTTGTCTGGTAAATTCTTACGCATGAACCAAAACCTGAACAGTAATACAGACATTTGTCTGGTAAATTCTTAAGCATGAACCAAAACCTGAACAGTAATACAGACATTTGTCTGATCAGCTCACATAGCCACATCATCATCATCATCACCATCATCATCATCATGGCATGTGAGCTCTCCAAGGAGCATAAGCCTTCAACTGATTCATTCCCTGTCCCACGATGTCAGTTCTTTCTATGTCTTCCTCGTCACTTTCATTTCTGTCTCTGGAGCCGTGCTAGCGTAGTGGTTACCACACCGCTCTGGCGACCGGGTGATGCAGGATCAAACCCGGGCGACGGCATTTGAGGATTTTTCGTCGACCGGGATTTGGACTGGATTAACTCGAGACCTGGCGAGGACATTTGAAGGAGTGTCATCGACCATGGATTGGCGGCTCCTGAGCCGACCCAGCTCTAATGGGTACCTCCGAAATCGGCGAGTATCTGCCTGAATGGCGAGGGACACCTGTCTCTGTACAAGAAAAAAGGGATACTCACGTAAAATCAATGTCAGGTTAGACATTAATAATAACCTGAGATTTCGCCTCGAGTATTAGCGGGCGTACGAAAAAAAAAAAAAAAAAAAATGTCTGTCTCCAGTTCTCTTCTTTATGTATTTTGTACCTCCCTCAGCCTCTCTTACCCTGGGAATTCCACATAAAGGTAAGTTGCAAAAAAAAAAAAAGGGATTAGATTGCTTGGCTGAAAGCACATAACAAAACATCTGAGTAAGCATAAATGTTTTGGTCATAGGACAGACAGGACTAATGAAGAGTCATGACAACAAATTAATTGGGAAAAAAATAGGAAAAATGATGAGAACAGAGAAAAAATATGCAGCAGGAAAAATGATGAGAACAGAGAAAAAATATGAGGCAGGAAAAATGATGAGAACAGAGAAAAAATATGCAGCAGGAAAAATGATGAGAACAGAGAAAAAATATGCAGCAGGAAAAATGATGAGAACAGAGAAAAGATATGCAGCAGGAAAGAGGATGAGAACAGAGAAAAAATATGAGGCAGGAAAAATGATGAGAACAGAGAAAAGATATGCAGCAGGAAAAATGATGAGAACAGAGAAAAGATATGCAGCAGGAAAAATGATGAGAACAGAGAAAAGATATGCAGCAGGAAAAATGATGAGAACAGAGAAAAGATATGCAGCAGGAAAAATGATGAGAACAGAGAAAAGATATGCAGCAGGAAAAATGATGAGAACAGAGAAAAAATATGAGGCAGGAAAAATGATGAGAACAGAGAAAAGATATGAGGCAGGAAAAATGATGAGAACAGAGAAAAAATATGAGGCAGGAAAAATGATGAGAACAGAGAAAAAATATGAGGCAGGAAAAATGATGAGAACAGAGAAAAAATATGAGGCAGGAAAAATTATGAGAACAGAGAAAAGATATGCAGCAGGAAAAATGATGAGAACAGAGAAAAGATATGCAGCAGGAAAAATGATGAGAACAGAGAAAAAATATGAGGCAGGAAAAATGATGAGAACAGAGAAAAAATATGAGGCAGGAAAAATGATGAGAACAGAGAAAAGATATGAGGCAGGAAAAATGATGAGAACAGAGAAAAGATATGCAGCAGGAAAAATGATGAGAACAGAGAAAAGATATGCAGCAGGAAAAATGATGAGAACAGAGAAAAGATATGCAGCAGGAAAAATGATGAGAACAGAGAAAAGATATGCAGCAGGAAAAATGATGAGAACAGAGAAAAAATATGAGGCAGGAAAAATGATGAGAACAGAGAAAAAATATGAGGCAGGAAAAATGATGAGAACAGAGAAAAGATATGCAGCAGGAAAAATGATGAGAACAGAGAAAAGATATGCAGCAGGAAAAATGATGAGAACAGAGAAAAGATATGCAGCAGGAAAAATGACGAGAACAGAGAAAAGATATGCAGCAGGAAAGAGGATGAGAACAGAGAAAAAATATGAGGCAGGAAAAATGATGAGAACAGAGAAAAGATATGCAGCAGGAAAAATGATGAGAACAGAGAAAAGATATGCAGCAGGAAAAATGATGAGAACAGAGAAAAGATATGCAGCAGGAAAAATGATGAGAACAGAGAAAAGATATGCAGCAGGAAAAATGATGAGAACAGAGAAAAGATATGCAGCAGGAAAGAGGATGAGAACAGAGAAAAAATATGAGGCAGGAAAAATGATGAGAACAGAGAAAAAATATGAGGCAGGAAAGAGGATGAGAACAGAGAAAAAATATGCAGCAGGAAAAATGATGAGAACAGAGAAAAAATATGAGGCAGGAAAAATGATGAGAACAGAGAAAAAATATGAGGCAGGAAAAATGACGAGAACAGAGAAAAAATATGAGGCAGGAAAAATGATGAGAACAGAGAAAAGATATGCAGCAGGAAAAATGATGAGAACAGAGAAAAAATATGAGGCAGGAAAGAGGATGAGAACAGAGAAAAAAATATGAGGCAGGAAAAATGATGAGAACAGAGAAAAAATATGAGGCAGGAAAGAGGATGAGAACAGAGAAAAAATATGAGGCAGGAAAAATGATGAGAACAGAGAAAAAATATGAGGCAGGAAAAATGATGAGAACAGAGAAAAAATATGAGGCAGGAAAAATGATGAGAACAGAGAAAAAATATGAGGCAGGAAAAATGATGAGAACAGAGAAAAGATATGCAGCAGGAAAAATGATGAGAACAGAGAAAAAATATGAGGCAGGAAAAATGATGAGAACAGAGAAAAAATATGAGGCAGGAAAAATGATGAGAACAGAGAAAAGATATGCAGCAGGAAAAATGATGAGAACAGAGAAAAGATATGCAGCAGGAAAAATGATGAGAACAGAGAAAAAATATGAGGCAGGAAAAATGATGAGAACAGAGAAAAAATATGAGGCAGGAAAAATGATGAGAACAGAGAAAAAATATGAGGCAGGAAAAATGATGAGAACAGAGAAAAGATATGCAGCAGGAAAGAGGATGAGAACAGAGAAAAAATATGAGGCAGGAAAAATGACGAGAACAGAGAAAAAATATGAGGCAGGAAAAATGACGAGAACAGAGAAAAAATATGAGGCAGGAAAAATCATGAGAACAGAGAAAAAATATGAGGCAGGAAAAATGATGAGAACAGAGAAAAAATATGCAGCAGGAAAGATGATGAGAACAGAGAAAAAATATGCGTGACAGGAGATTATGAATATAGCTTTCATATATCTATTTTTCTTACATCTACATTTTTCTTTCACCTGGTTTTCACCGGTCTTCCTTATTAGTTATAAACGTTTTTGTTAACGCAGAACTCTCTATCAACTTAGAGATCTGTCTTTTTCTTAATTTAGCCACTCTAAATCCCTTCTTTTCTCTACAGTTGAAACGTATTTTCGGTAGACAGAACTCAGCTAAAAGGGGCAGATAATCTGATACAAGTTGAGTCAATTAAAATTACCTCCCCTTTATACTTCCGGGAAGCCGGGAGGTCCTGTTTTTCTGAAGGGACCAAGAGTCCATTGTTTTTCGGGGAGAATCTTCGAAGTAACTGCTATGGCAGTTTTCCCCAGTGAATCTCTGTGCGTCGGGATGACGACAGAATTCCTTGTTTAGTTCTGAGGATTCATTTTCCAGGTAATACCGACCTTTATGCATTATTACGCTTTTCGGTGGCAGAACATGTAAAGGATTACCTAGGGTGAACAGCAGCTCACTGATCCGCCATTTCAGAACTTATATATTTGTGCTCGAGGTAGCCATCCAAGACTGTTAGTCTTATATTGTCCAGAAAGCCAGTGACGAAGATATATTGTGGGAGCCGCAGATTGGCGGAACTTCTATCTACAATAAGTATTACTGCAGGGTTGATGATAACCTATTTAACAGAAGTACACGGCCGACGTCAGAACGAGGCCTGTGCTTTCGGCTGTTATACTACAGCCTGATATGTGCAATTGGCGGGGAGTGCCAAGTTGCACCTGTGTGTCAAAGTAACTAAGGCATCTGACGCGTTTAGTCAGAGACGCCAAGGGCGACGCTACGAACTGTCATTATTGAAGAACTTTGCTATTGACCATGCACGTCTATTCTGATGTTTACCTTTTTGAATGCCAAATGTATACCTATCGATGTCAGGTCAGCATGACCTTGTTACACTGACTGTTCCTGTTGATACTATGTGTGTTCCCGTCAATAAATATCTTGAAACATGCCTGCAGTGTCAAAGCATCCTTGATTACTGCATGTGAGAGTATGGGTTGCAGGATCTACATCTATACGAGCCTAAACACATTCGCGCCTTCATTCGCACCCACACTCAATTCATCATACGCTCGCACTACACATCTAACAACATGTATACTGTCTTGGGCCAGTGATCACATCAACAAAGAAAAAAAGACAGTTACATTCTTTTTCACAACCCCCCGTTTTTATAGTGGGAGACTTGTAATGTCTATAGTTTTTGTGTTTCTTGGTCAATTGCTATCATTTTTGGAATTTATGTAAATAAATGAATGGTGAATCTGATGATATAAAATTTGTTTGTGTACATGTTAGATGTGATAGGAAGAGAGGAAAGGAAAGATGAAAAAAAACGAAAAAAAATTAAAAAAAATAAAAAATTTTTTTTTTTAATTTTAAAATTAAAAAAAAAAATTAAAAAAATGACCAACGAACGAAGAGTCCATATCCCTTGCATCTCAATGAAAGTCATTTGACCAATAGAGCAATACAAATCAAATGACGATCTTTTCGTTACACCCATCATCAGTAGCAAAGCAACAAACTCCCTTGCCAGCCGTGACATTCGGCCGTAATCCTATTTTTTTCCGATATTCCTAATCCTAACCCAGAAAATTATACATACTTGAAAGGCCATTTTACTTTCGTTTCCATCTCAGCCATCAAACATATTCTGAGAACCGATTTCAGCGCTTATAAAGACAAAAATTTCATCCCCACCGCATGGCGTCAGAATACAATAAAATTAGAGCGAAATGGCCGCGTGTCTGATGCCGATTCATTTCGATTTAAAAAATTTACAAAAAATAAACGCAGATACACCCATCACTTTTTTTAAGATCGGAAACGGAAGCTAACTCTCTTGCAATTAAAATTACAACTTAACATCCGGGGCTGAAAATCACGTGTACACAAGTCATGTGCTAGAAACGATGACAGCCGCAAGGCGACATGTGTCGCCCGCAGCGTGCTAAAGATCAAAGACCGTTCGCTTGCTGCCAGAGACGGTTGGATCGTGGGACCACGTCTGCAGGCGGTAAATAGTGTGATTTTTTCGATCGAAATCTCGCAACAGTCTGGTCAATTACGTTACACCTGATCTAAAGAGAGACCGTTGGCTCATTGCTCCAGTCTGCAGCGGTAAAAATGTGTAGATTTCTTTTCATTTCAGAATTTGAGCAGAGAAAGTCTCAAAGGTATTACGTCCCACACTGATCAGCGAAGTCCCACACTGATCAGCGAACGTTCATCAATTTCAGATATATACTCCAGCTTTTTAAAATTCATTATAATATTAATTAGGGTGGTAGGCAGTCAGTAGGTGGTTGGTAAGAGGGGATATAGCCATGTCTTGCTGATTTGCACAAGTGTTAATTCTTGTTACTGATCCATCATTCAGTATAATAAGTTTATTGTTTTCAGTGGTCCAACAGCAGTTTTCCTGATTTATCTATTAAATTGCCTCCCCAAGCTGTATAATAAGCATTGAAGTCTCCCACTATGATAGTTCTGTTATTTACATCTGTGATATCTCATTCATTTATGTTTTCACTTGAACAGTACAGGATAACTATTTTAATTTCTTCTAACTCATTAGATACTGTTATAGTTATTCCTTCAAAATTTGCTGTTCCAGGTGATTCCCAGTCAGTTATTCTTCTTCTTTGATCCTTAGCCGCCGACCGTCAAAGCAGTCAGTGGCCATCACGCCTAGTGGCATCTTGTAGGGCAACAACAAATTGATTCCACTTTGCTCGGTCGGTGGCCATCCTTCGTACAGTGCCCCAGCTCTGGTTCATTCTTTGCATCTCAGCCTCCACAGTCCTCCGCCAGGTTGTTTTTGGTCGGCCTCTCTTTCGTTTTCCTTCAGGGGTCCAAAGCATAGCTGTTCTTGTGATGGCATCGGGGTCTCTTCTGAGGACATGGCCAACCCAGCTCCAGCGTCTGCCAGCTATGATGGTGTGCATGTCCTCTTGCTTTGTTGTTTCCGTAACTTCAATTTTTTTTACATAGACAGGGGTGTCAGCCCTATGCTAAAACCCCCAACCTGGAGGACCAGGGTGTCTGCTTTCGCCTGACCCCTGCCCGCGCAAACCTGTTCAGCTTGGTAGAACCTTCCAGGAGTAAAACTCCCACTGGCATAGCTCTGGGGGTAATCAGGGTACGCAAGCCGCCACACCTCGACAAGGTATTGACACCGGTGATGGCAGAGTTAGTTATTATATATGTTTTATTAACTAGAAATGCCACACCTCCTCCTTTCTGATTGTTTTTCCTATCTGCTTCCTACAAGAGAGACACCTGCAGTGGTGGCTCTATGAGGAGCAAAAGGTAAAATGGTGATAAAATGAAGATTCTTGACAACTACTCGTATATATAAAATATCATTCAATCTTAAACTGCTCAAATTTGTATTTGATTCATAACTCTTGGTTTCCACTGTTCTAGGAATGGACGTTCCCAACTCAAGCTCCAATCTTCTCAACACCCATTGTCCACAACTCATCAGTTCTAGTTGGATGTCATGACCACCTTGTCTACTGTCTCACTAGTAGTGGACACCTGGTATGGACATTCCAGGCATCTTCTCCTGTATACTCCACAGCATTTACATCCTCATTTATTATGCACAAGGAAAATACCAAAGATTCTTGTTTCAACCTCCAGCACAGATGGAATAGTCCTACAGAAGAGAATTCATCAGAGCATAGTTTAGTAATAATTGCATCAGCAGAAGGAATTCTTTATGTGTTAGGTTTTGAAGGTGGACTAGTCCAAACAGAGGTAAAACTGCCGGGGGAGATTTTCTCATCGCCTGTCATCATGGGTAACTTGGTTATTGTTGGCTGTCGAGATAATTTTGTGTATTGTTTTGAAATTACATGATGGTTTTTTGGAGCAACAGAAAGCATATGAATAACCCATGCATCCTCACAAAAACAGTAAACAGCCTGTGTATGTGAGATAAATAATGCCAGTAACAAGTCTGCTTATGTGAGATGAACAACACACCCTCAAAAAATCAGCAGCAAGTAAGCATATGTGAGATAAATAATGCCAGTAACAAGTCTGCTTATGTGAGATGAACAACACACCCTCACAAAATCAGCAGCAAGTAAGCATATGTGAGATAACACAGCCATGTGTTTTTTGGATCTGTTTTTTTATTTTGCTTAAGGGATTCCACCACAAGGATTGTCTTGTAATGCTATCAGCGGGTTTCCTCACCTCATATTCTGCTGGTTCCATATTGGTGATCTTGTCATACCACTTTAGTCTTTCTATTCTGCATGAGCCCCCATTCATAAAATTCTGTGACATTTTTGCCATCTCTCCTAGCACAATTTTGCTGTCATTTGTTGCATTTATTCTTATAATTTTTGTCTTTTCCCTGTGGACTTTCAGAGGTTGCTGTGACCTCTTATCCAGTCTTTTCATTTGATGTTGCATCTGGTTTTGGTCATGGGATGAACAGGCAAAGCCACTAGCAAAGTCCAGACCATTGAACTGTTTTGTCAGAGTTCACAAAATTCCCATTCCTGACGGTCGTGGTTGTTGTTTTCATAATCCAAACAAGTAGAAAGAGAAAAGTGACAGGAGGCACCCTCTTATCTCAGGAGTTCTGTAAGTTGTCCTTCGTGAAGAATTATTTTAATATTGCCTGATTTTAATTATAGGTTTTGATACCATATAACATTACAGATGTGTGTGAGAATGCAATGGTACATTATATAAAATTAGAGAAGAGAAACTAATAGCAGAATGGTTGACGTTTTGCTGGCAATGGATAGGACACAAATTGAGTTACCTGTTGATTGCATCACAAGGAAATCTTTATTTTGGAATCCCCACAGTAAGAGAGTAGAGACAGGCTGAAGAACACACAGGGAAGAGAACTGAAGATAAAAATGAAAATGATGCAGAAAACATGGAAAGTCCTTGAGCTGATGGCACGGAACAGGAAGACTTGGTATGTTCCCTGAGAACTAAAGGGTAATTGATTGATTGATTTTAGTTTGATACCATATAACATTACAGAGGTGTGTGAGAATGTGGTACTTTAAAAAAAGGCGAGAGAGAAATGAATGGCAGAATGTTTTATGTCTTCTCACTTCTTTAAAAATTGTGTTTTTTTCATTTGTGCATTCTCACTTTCTCTGTTTTCATCACCCTTCAGCTCCCCAAGGAGCATAAGTCGTCAACAAACTTATACCAAGTCTTCAACAAACTTATACCAAGTCTTCAACAAACTTATACCAAGTCGTCAACAAACTTATACCAAGTCTTCAACAAACTTATACCAAGTCTAACTGTCCCGTGCTTTCAGCTCTAGGTCTTTCCGCATCTGTCTTATGCCTGTCTCCAGTTCTCTTCTCCATGTGTTCTTCCCTGTTTTGACTTGCCTAATTCTATAAAAACTATGCAAGCATTTAAAATAAAGCCAATGTAATACAATTATAAGTCAAGCAACACAGTTTGTTTTGTCAAATATTTATTGCATATGTCATCCATATATTAGTCATAAAATGTTATATATGTATTTTAATTTGTGCATGTTGTCGTGAAATATTCTAATCCACATATATAAATTAAAACATAAATGTAAAGCCTAACAAATAACTTCAATAAAAGGAAAGAAGAATGGTAAAGAACAGTGCTGTCACAATGACTGTACTCGAAATCCCCCTTGTTTTCTCCTTCATCTGCAAATTGTAACGTTTCACGTTGATAGTAAAAGCCTTCTGCAGCATACACGCGTTTCCCAAACACAATAAAATGTGTACTCCATTTCTAAGAAAAACCTTGAGATACGCAATCTGACCTAGATTTAAAATTCCATTCATGTCATTTTATACACTACGTTACCTAAAAACGAAAGACAGATGGACTTGTAAGGCCACAAGCACTAGCTTTTTTTCAAATCGACAGTGAAAAAAAAAAACACTACCCATACCAGAGTTAGGTTTTAAAATCCTGAAAAACGCTTATTAGGAAATATGACATTATACTGGTTTACGTTTGAAAACATGACAGTACCCAGACATCCTAAAGTTTGGAAGTGAGGAGGTGGTAACAGCACGACTATCCTAGAAGAAAATGCATATTGGCTCCATTAAATATATATATTTGGGTTCCTTAGGACTTGCTGACAAATAATATGTTAAACGTTACGCAAATAGTCTAGGAATTACCAAATTATAGCCAAAAGAAATAGTGAGGGATGTCAGACAACACCCAAATCAGAATCGCTCAGTGGCAGATTTTCACCCCACCATTGTACGGGAAATGGGTCTCCATGTTAAATCCGATTTGATTGGAGCGCAAGAAATGTAAGGCTAAACACGATTAGTCGGGCTATAAATACTATCTTGTGTTGTCAGGGGAAACGTGAGTAGGAGTACTTTTTTGAAAAGCTGTGTAAACATGGCACGATTGGTTAGACCTGCCAATATAGTCAATCAGAGGCGTCAGGTCACCACCACATGTTCAAATAAACTTACTACAGAACCAGTGCGTTGAGCACCAGTGCATATTTTTCTAAATAAAAGCCTGGGACATCGGCAGATCGAAATTGTGCTATATTCATTGCCAGTCAACGTAATTCTGTATTATTTCCATGAATTGTGGGACTGTGGTCCTAAAGTTATTGAGCAGCACCTGGTCAGAGCTTTGCTGAATCCAGAGGGGACAGCATACTCCTTGGTCCATATAGCAAACAGTGAGGTGTCTCCAGAACACAGGGGAGCAATCGAGCAGAGGAGTCTTTTCCTGCCGCCATCACGAAAGATAAGCCTATGTGGCCAGCGGAGCTCAACATTATGTAACCCCATCTTAAACTGACATTGTATAAAAATAAGAGGGGAAATTAATTGTTTTAATGAACGGAACTGAGAACATCTCCAATACTAGTTCCAACAGAAACAAACACTTGAAGTCATGATGACAAATAACAACATAGCTTGAAAAAACAAAACCAGTATTACCTCATATTACTACTACACAACTGACACACATAGGATAATCTTAATAAAATATGTCACTACAAGATTCATATTGATAAATTCTGTACATATAACTTGTAATTAAAATTGATTGTGATTCCTGGTTCACTTTGTATTTGAATCAGGACACATATATATTAGTGACAGTAATTAATACATATTTATATTTGAAAATTTACCAGTGCCTCATTTAAGAATAGTCTTATAGAGTGTTAAATGTGTGTGAGCGTCACAGTGTTGTCACGTGTGGTGGAATAAATTAAATTGTTTATCTGTCTGTTGTTGTTGTGACTTACACTTCATCATATACATACCCTAGACATTCAACGTAGTCATCACAATATTCCAGAATAATTCTGACTGAGGTATACATATGTGGTAGCAAGTAAGGTCATCTGTAATACACTACCCTTATTAGATACAGATACCTTCACAGCTGATCTCAGTCAGTACACTAAGTCCCCTATAAATATTTATAACATCCCACTTTACCACATATATTGGGGGCTCGTCCGGGATTTTGAATCTTTCCCTATTAAAAATATTGGGGGTAATTCACTTCAGGGAATAATAAGAATTAAAAGGTATCCTTGGGTGGAAATAAATAAGGTTGAGCTCTCTGCCTGTAGTGTCCTTAGATAATTATTGAAAGATTGAATTGGTTACATTTGTATGTTAGACAATGGCCGACCTGGCAAAATTTTCGATCTGCTGCTGTACAGACTGCGAAAGAGTTAGGAATGGACGGGCAAATTATGATTGCTTATGTCACTGCTGAATGTGACAAATATATTTTTTTTTTTTTTTTTTTGTGAGAACGCCCACTAATACTCTCGAGAAGAATCTCAGGTTAAATATCTAAGAACCTGACAATTTTTATGAGTAATTTAGATTGTTGCAACTGAGACAGGTGTGACCCTCGCCATTCAGGCAAATTCCGATTTTCGGAGGTAGAATTGCAGCTGGGTCGGCTCAGGAGCCGCCAGGGTACGACACTCCTTCACAATGTCCTCGGTCTCGAGAATCCAGTCCAAATCCCGGTCGAAAGAAAAATCCTCAAAGAAAGAGGGTTTGATCCTTATGGACGGGCGCCAGAGCGGTTGTTGCTAATGGATGACCACTACGCTAGCGCGGCTCCCACAAATATATTGAACGGGAAGAAAGAAGATTAGAAAAAGAGGCCGAAAGAAAGTTAGAGGCTGAGACTAAGAGGTTGCAGATTGAGGCTGAGGCTAAGAGGTTGCCGATTGAGGCTGAGGCTAAGAGGTTGCAGATTGAGGCTGACAAAGAGGATAAGAGATTACAAAGGGAACATGAGTTACGACTAAGGGAGTTTGAGTTTCAAGGCCATGCTCCTGAAAATGGTGCCAGTCCCTTTACCTCTGATGCCACTGCTAGCAGGGAGCCTCAACCTCAGCTATGAATTTTCATTTAGATCATTTTGTTGAGAAAGACGATGATATTGAGAGCTATCTAAATAGATATGAACTATTAGCTACCACATATGGGTTAGAGAGAGAAAGGTGGAGCTTAAAGTTATCTCAAGGTCTTCGTGGGGCAGCTTATGAAGTTTTTGCCAAAATGAGCAGAGGTGATCAGGAAAATTATGACATGCTAAAGCAGGCTCTTTTGTTAAGATATGAAAAGAAAGCAGAATTTTATAGGAAAAAATTTAGGAATGCTAAACTACTGTCAGGTGAAACCTATCACCAGTTCTCTGCACGGTTAGAGACATACTTGGAGAAATGGACTTCTCTGGGGAAAACCCAAGATCTTAAGGAAATGGTCCTTATAGAACAATTAAGAGAGTCCATGGCTCCAGACCTGAGAAAGTTTCTCATGGAACAAGGTGCAGAGAGGCTGGGTGAGTTGCTAAATGTTGCTGAAAGGTATCAAGCAGCTCAAGCAGAGGTAACAGGTAATAAAAAGAAACAGGTGGATAATTTTAGGGCACCACAGAACTTTAATAAATTTGATCCTAGGGATCAAAACAAAGGTAAGCACCAGTTTGATAGGCCACGGTATGACAATAAAAATAAAACCCCACAATTCGATGAAAGGAAATATGATGAAAGAAAATCTTTCAACCAAGGAAAAAGGTGGTGTAAAAATTGTCAGATGGACAATCATGACACTGACCGTTGCAGAAGGAAACCTGTGTATATGGCAACCCTTCAGGTCAGGTCGACCTTAAGACAGGAGGAGGATATTATGTTAGATACCACTCCAGAAGAGATGAGGAAGGCACAGGCTGGGGATAAAACCCTCAAGCCTTGTTTCAGAAAATTGTCAACTTGTCATACAACTCCAGGCAAGGGAGATTTTTACATGAAAAACAAGTTGATGTATAGGAAGACTGGAGCTAGATCCAAAGTCAGGGACAGCTGGTACTTCCTAAAAAATACAGGGCCAAATTAATAAGGAGCCTACATGTGAAACCAGATGGGGACCATGAGAAAATAGGTACCATCATTCAAAAGGTGGCTCACAATTATTATTGGCCCAAAGCAAGATGGGACATTGAGAATTTTGTAGAAAGGTGTAGCATAGCACATGAGGGAACACCCACAAGTGGGAACATTGATCAGGACCTGGACACGCCACGGGGCAAAATTAGGCCTGATAATAGAAAGAAAAAAAAATTTGATAAAGTGGACCAAAGGGAATGGGAAGCCCCTTTTCACGGACAAGCTTCACTTAACTGTTTTACAATGGCCACTATGCGGAGAGTGCAAAAAGATGTCTTACCCCAGGATAAGCCGAAAATCCCTCAATCGGACTTAAACAAACTGGAGGAAGAGGATGTAGAGAGGAAATCTCTCATCAAGAATTTTAAATGGGGAGAAAGCCCCAAAAGAAAAATTGGTAGCGGTCGTTTTGTGAATGATAATTCTGGGAAGAAAAATCATCACTATAGCGCTTCGAGTGGAAGAGACCATACCGGTGCATGGACAAATAGGTCCACACAATTAAAGGTCCATATGTAACGGTGTTAAGAACGTGGACTGATGAAAAGGCAGAGGAAAATATTACATCTTCATACCAATATGTGAATGAGCTGACCACTCGTTTAAAAACTGGCTGGAAACTTGCCAATGAAAATTTGAAACAAGCCAGGAAGAAACATGCTGCCTATTATAACAGGAAGGCGAAAGACAGAGATTTGGCTGTGGGAGAGAAGGTACTGCTTCTTCTCCCCGGTAGTCAGAATAAGTTACAAATTGGATGGCAAGGTCCATATACAGTTCTAGAGAAGGTGTCTAGAACAAATTATAAGATAGATAAGAAGGGGAAAGAAAAAATCTATCATGTGAATCTCCTGAAGAAATATTTGGAAAGAGAACATCAGGAAGAGACACACTTGTTGACCTTGTCCATTGCCATGGAGATGAAAAAGGAACCACTTTCATCATTTGAATATCCATTACACCCCTGTGAGACAGCGGCACAGGTGAAAATCAGTACACATTTAACGAAAACTCAGAAAGAGAGAGTGCAACAGGTTCTAGATACTCATACAGAGGTGTTTAACAGACCGACCAGGGCATACAAACTTATTGGAATATGATATGAAACTGATAGACCCCACACCTGTCTGTATGAAACCATATTCGATTCCTTTTGCTAAGGAGAAAGCTTTGAAGGAAGAGATAGACTATTTGTTGAAGGAAGGAATTATTTCACACAGTGAATCTTCGTATAGTTCCGGTGTTGTACTCTTAAGGAAGCCCTCTGGAGAACATAGACTCTGTATAGATTACAGGAGACTGAATGCTATTACAGAAGGACAGGTGGATCCATTGCCGGATACAAATCAGTTGTTTGCCAGACTAAATAAAGCTAAATATTTCTCAAAAGTGGATCTGAGTAAAGGATACTATCAGATTCCAGTAAAACCTGAGATCAGACAAACTTGTTGGATGTAAACAATTCGGAGGAACGTAATGAATCCCTGAGTTGCCTCTTTGATTGAGGATATTCCGAATGTTTCATACAGGCTAATAAGAAGATTATGGGATCCACTACGAAAACTCTGCTATCACCAGGTATATGTTATCTCCTCATAACGTACATTTTGAGGAAAATCTAATGTTCTCTGGACATGTCATTGCGCAGACTCAGAGAAGAGAAATGGTGAATACGGGTTGTGAAGCAGCATTAAGACAAGCAGTCACACTTGCGGCTGTTCAGTAACATAACCGAAAAATATTATTGGTTGTAGAGGTCTGAGGCAGATTTCATGAGTAGTGCCTACTCTGAATGGACCCAACTACATAAAACCATGATAGCACAACAGCAGAGTAAAGTCAAGTTGACTTACATTTATCTATGTGTATATAGAATAAAGGACTGACATAAGATGTCTGTTTTAAGAGGGGAGATGTCGTGAAATATTCTAATCCACATATATAAATTAAAACGTAAATGTAAAGCCTAACAAATAACTTCAATAAAAGGAAAGAAGAATGGTAAAGAACAGTGCTGTCACAATGACTGTACTCGAAATCCCCCTTGTTTTCTCCTTCGTCTGCAAATTGTAACGTTTCACGTTGATAGTAAAAGCCTTCTGCAGCATACACGCGTTTCCCCAACACAATAAAATGTGTACTCCATTTCTAAGAAAAACCTTGAGATACGCAATCTGACCTAGATTTAAAATTCCATTCATGTCATTTTATACACTACGTTACCTAAAAACGAAAGACAGATGGACTAAAGATAGAAAGAAAGGGAGGGGCTGAAAGCCGGAACGCAGGCAATACTACCACAGTCGCGCGATACACAATTGCTGCCATCACGCGTGTAAGGCCACAAGCACTAGCTTTTTTTCAAATCGACAGTGAAAAAAAAAACACTACCCATACCAGAGTTAGGTTTTAAAATCCTGAAAAACGCTTATTAGGAAATATGACATTATACTGGTTTACGTTTGAAAACATGACAGTACCCAGACATCCTAAAGTTTGGAAGTGAGGAGGTGGTAACAGCACGACTATCCTAGAAGAAAATGCATATTGGCTCCATTAAATATATATATTTGGGTTCCTTAGGACTTGCTGACAAATAATATGTTAAACGTTACGCAAATAGTCTAGGAATTACCAAATTATAGCCAAAAGAAATAGTGAGGGATGTCAGACAACACCTAAATCAGAATCGCTCAGTGGCAGATTTTCACCCCACCATTGTACGGGAAATGGGTCTCCATGTTAAATCCGATTTGATTGGAGTGCAAGAAATGTAAGGCTAAACACGATTAGTCGGGCTATAAATACTATCTTGTGTTGTCAGGGGAAACGTGAGTAGGAGTACTTTTTTGAAAAGCTGTGTAAACATGGCACGATTGGTTAGACCTGCCAATATAGTCAATCAGAGGCGTCAGGTCACCACCACATGTTCAAATAAACTTACTACAGAACCAGTGCGTTGAGCACCAGTGCATATTTTTCTAAATAAAAGCCTGGGACATCGGCAGATCGAAATTGTGCTATATTCAGTGCCAGTCAACGTAATTCTGTATTATTTCCATGAATTGTGGGACTGTGGTCCTAAAGTTATTGAGCAGCACCTGGTCAGAGCTTTGCTGAATCCAGAGGGGACAGCATACTCCTTGGTCCATATAGCAAACAGTGAGGTGTTTCCAGAACACAGGGGAGCTATCGAGCAGAGGAGTCTTTTCCTGCCGCCATCACGAAAGATAAGCCTATGTGGCCAGCGGAGCTCAACATTATGTAACCCCATCTTAAACTGACATTGTATAAAAATAAGAGGGGAAATTAATTGTTTTAATGAACGGAACTGAGAACATCTCCAATACTAGTTCCAACAGAAACAAACACTTGAAGTCATGATGACAAATAACAACATAGCTTGAAAAAACAAAACCAGTATTACCTCATATTACCACCACACAACTGACACACATAGGATAATCTTAATAAAATATGTCACTACAAGATTCATATTGATAAATTCTGTACATATAACTTGTAATTAAAATTGATTGTGATTCCTGGTTCACTTTGTATTTGAATCAGGACACATATATATTAGTGACAGTAATTAATACATATTTATATTTGAAAATTTACCAGTGCCTCATTTAAGAATAGTCTTATAGAGTGTTAAATGTGTGTGAGTGTCACAGTGTTGTCACGTGTGGTAGAATAAATTAAATTGTTTATCTGTCTGTTGTTGTTGTGACTTACACTTCATCATATACATACCCTAGACATTCAACGTAGTCATCACAATATTCCAGAATAATTCTGACTGAGGTATAAATATGTGGTAGCAAGTAAGGTCATCTGTAATACACTACCCTTATTAGATACAGATACCTTCACAGCTGATCTCAGTCAGTACACTAAGTCCCTATAAATATTTATAATATCCCACTTTACCACACATGTTTTAAACCATATTTTATCCCTCATACTGTGACAGTTCAAAAAATATATGTTTATGTGTTAACATTCTTAATAATAAAAATATTAACAAATACAGTAATCACAATTTCTCAAACTGAAATCTAACAAAGATGAAATCACGGAAAGCATACCAAATAGGGGCAGTGACTATAAAAACTTGATTTAAGATATAGTATGTTATAAACCATAGTGTGTTATCACTGATACTGTGATACGTTTATCATACACATATTTCTGTGTCAACATTCTTAACAGGGACTCATATAAACACAAATCTTCTGTGACAGGGACTCATATAAACACAAATCATCGGTGACAGGGACTCATATAAACACAAATCTTCTGTGACAGGGACTCATATAAACACAAATCTTCTGTGACAGGGGCTCATATAAACACAAATCTTCTGTGACAGAGACTCATATAAACACAAATCCTCTGTGACAGGGACTCATATAAACACAAATCTTCTGTGACAGGGACTCATATAAACACAAATCCTCTGTGACAGGGACTCATATAAACACAAATCATCTGTGACAGGGACTCATATAAACACAAATCATCTGTGACAGGGACTCATATAAACACAAATCTTCTGTGACAGGGACTCATATAAACACAAATCATCTGTGACAGGGACTCATATAAACACAAATCTTCTGTGACAGGGACTCATATAAACACAAATCATCTGTGACAGGGACTCATATAAACACAAATCATCTGTGACGGACTCATATAAACACAAATCATTTGTGACAGGGACTCATATAAACACAAATCTTCTGTGACAGGGACTCATATAAACACAAATCATCTGTGACAGGGACTCATATAAACACAAATCTTCTGTGACAGGGACTCATATAAACACAAATCCTCTGTGACAGGGACTCATATAAACACAAATCATCTGTGACAGGGACTCATATAAACACAAATCCTCTGTGACAGGGACTCATATAAACACAAATCATCTGTGACAGGGACTCATAAAACACAAATCACATAAACTAATTATTCCCATTAAAATACACATAGTGCAGAATAGATGTTTTCTGCCATCCTGAAGATCTTTAAATGGCACACCACACATCTACTGGGTAATTTTATTATCATCATCTTTATCCTTTAGTTGCTCCATTTGAGCTAAGGTCTTCAACATGTTCATATCAAGTCTTCCTATTCTGTGCCATCAGTTCCAAGGTCTATCCATTTTTTTCGTTATCCCTTTAAATATCTGGAGTCATCCTTATATGACCACCAGCTATACACAATGCTATAATATATTTATGTGGAAGTGAACCTCTGTCTATGAGGCTAATTACACCTTCATTGACTCTTGAAATCATCCACACACATCTAGGGAATTTCCCCTGTGGTGAAACTTGTTGAGAACCCAGCATTGCACACTAAACTTGGAGAAGTCACTTAAGCCCCAGACTTCGTTCACTGCATGCAGGAGGATCTCACTATGGACCCAGTGATAGGCAGGGGGAGCTGAGTAGCTCAGTGCATGACATGACAATTCCTTGTGAGAGCCCAGTACTTTAGCTCTGCATAGTTGGAGAGCCCACTTGGGTGGCGGGCAATTTACAGCATGCTACACACTTCTTACTCCTAGCTTGGGACCAGATGTGATAATCCTTTTAACGCAAGTCGAGAAATGAGCTCACAACTTCAACTCAACACATTTTGGAATGGTAGAAAAGCCACAGGAAAAGCCTAGATCTACAATGTAGATAATACCAAGGAGTCTTCAACTTGATATAGGCTGTAAAAGAGCGAGAAGCTCAGCAGCCCTAGTTAAACAACAAATCTTGTCTTCTCCGTGTGTTTATCTTTGTCTTTTTCAATTTCTCTTATGCTGGGGATTCCCTTAATGGAGGAGGATCTATTCCCCATCTTGGATTGCTGACTTGAATTCCCTGAACAACTTGCTTTTGGTGACTTAAAGAAGTCAATAAATGAAACACAGTAAATTAGCAGCATGCAAAAGCGCCATTTTCATACAACAGATAAGCAGTCAACGACACGAATTCCACACAAACTTATACTTGGACATACTGGTTTCTAACACATATACCATGAGGAGTATGATTGACACCTACCTCTTAGCAATTTTTAAATTATTTTTAAAAAGACTTTCTAAAGCCCACAATGTCAAGACAGGTCTGAGGGCAGAACTTACTTACTTACTTAGTCATTCCCCTTCTACCGTGAGGTGTAGAGGTTTGGAAGAGAGAGCGCCAGACTATCCTATCGGCTGTCTTCTTCCTGGCCTGGTTCCATTCTAGTCCTCGGTCCTTCAAAGATTGTCTAATGTTGTCCTCCCAGCGGACTCTGGGTCGTCCTGGGGGTCTGGATCCTTGGCTCTTTATTTCCCATGCTTGTCGTGGTAGCCGATCTTCTCCCATTCTGCAGACATGGCCAAACCATCTTATTTGGGACTGTTCTTCTTGGGTCTGCAGGGGGTGGGATTTAAGGCCTTGGCGTATCGTCTGGTTGCGTACCATGTCTCTTCTTGTTACTTCAACCACCTTCCTCAGATACCTCATTTCTGAGGTTTGGATCTGGAGTCATTGCCCATGACTCGCATCCATATGTCAAGACTGGGACATAGGTGGAGCGGTATACAGCCATCTTCGTTTTCTTACCAACCTCTCTCTTGCTGAGGAATCCTCGATTTATGGCCTGAAAAATAGTCTCTCAGCTTCTGCTCTTCGAGTGGCCAACTCTTCTTTGATGCCTCCCTTTCGGTCTATAATAGCTCCGAGATATTTAAAGTGGTCGACCTGCTCTAGGACCTGTTCTCCCAGCTTAATCTGATGTCTTCTTTCTTCTCGTGATATCACCATGGATTTTGTTTTAGAGCTGCTTATGACCATCCCTCTCTTTTCCAGCTCTTCCTTCCAGACTTGCAGGTTGGATTGGAGATGTGCCTCTGATTTAGCAATCAGGGCAACATCATCAGCAAATGCCAGCTCCGAAATACAGACCTGTCTCATCTTCCAGTACCCCACTGAATACTTTCTTGTTCTCTCCTTACATGCCTTGATGACATCGTCCATGAGGAGTATGAAAAGGTAAGGTGACAGGATATCACCTTGTGTTACACCAGTGGTGGTCCTGAACTCTTCTGACTTATGGTTTGCTGTCCTCACATAATTTCTGCAAAACGTGTAGAAGCTCTGTATAGCATGAATCAGAGGTGCTGGAATGTTCTTCTTTGCCAAACAGTCCCAAAGTTTGCTCCAGGGGACCCTGTCAAATGCCTTTTCCAGATCTATGAAACAAAGATGGATCTCACTCTTATACTCAAGGGCCTTTTCACTCAGCTGTCTGAATGTGAAGATTAGGTCTTGAGTACTTCGGTTCGCTCGGAATCTGCACTGAACCTCATCCAATTGTGGCTCAGCTAGGCGTCGGAGTCTCTGCTCTAGGATTCTAGAGTGGATTTTACCAGGGACACTGAGAAGGGATATGCCTCTATGGTTTCCACACTGTCGATTGTCACCCTTTTTGAAAATTGGTGTTATGATGGCAATCTCCCAATCCGTTGGTATGGTCTTGTTGTACCACGCTGCCTGTAGAACCCTTAGGAGTAATAGGTCGCCTGATGCTCCCATGTACTTAACCATTTCTGGTGTTATACCATCATGCCCAGCTGTTTGCCCATCTTGATTTTCTCCAGTGCTGCCTTCAGTTCTTCCATCTTTATGTCATCTTCACCATCATTGGTTTTCTCTTCTGTGCTAGTGTTTATCATTTCTGATGCTTCACCATGCTCACCATCCAGGAGTTCTGAGAAATATTCTTTCCATCTTTCCATTACTTCCTTCGGGGCAGTAAGCAATTTGCCTTGCTTGTCCTTTATAAATTTGAGAGGACATTGTTTTTTCTTCCTCATGTTCTTTAGGGTCTTATAGAACAATTTCTGGTTTTCTTGTGCATCTTTTTCTAGCTTTTCTCCAAATTCTTCCCAGGACTTCTGTTTTGCTGCTAGCACTTTGTTCTTTGCTTCTGTTCTGAGTGTCACATATTCTCTATATTTCTCCATTTGTCCTGTTGTGTTTTTAGCTCCTAAGTATTGTTTACATGCCATTTTCTTCTCTCTTATTTCCTCTTTGACCTGAGGGCAGAACTAAAATTGCTAAATGTCAAATGGCATAAGGACAAGGATGCTTTGTATTTTAAACATCTAATGCAACAAATCAATGGAAGTAAGAAAGAGTACTTCTGTGTTGTATAGAGCCAATCTTAACATACAGAACTGGGTCAAGGACGCCACAGGGATGATGTTTTACAAAAGAATATTAAGAATATCATGGACAGCTTAAAAAAAAAAGGTAATGCAGATTTTCTGAACAAAGCCTGCGCACAAAGAAAGTTTTTGACTAAAATCAGAAGGATGCCAATCTACTTCCTATGTGCATTTTGTAAAATGAAGAAAGCTGGAATATATTCTGACAACAAGAAACGCTGAAAAACAAAAAAGACACACAAGATGACAAAGAGAAAATACTGGACAATCTGACATGGCATGGAATGAAGAACAACAAAACTGATAAACAGTACTGAAGACAGAAAGTTGTGGACATGACATGGTCACCTACGCCACCATGCACGATACTTGAAGAAGAAGATTGTGTGGCAGATAAGGGAACGAAAGTCTAGAAAGAGTAGAAAAAGGGGATGCGCAACATAGGAATGTGCATGAGATGGAGAATCAGAAAAGAGGTTAACAAAAATCCGGTTAGGCACGCTTTAATCAAGAGTCAGAAGCGTGAGTGAAGCAGTGCAGGTCGCAGATACGCTAGATAGATGAGGGTAGCCATGTTGAAGGCGATAGTCAAGTAGACAATGTGTTGTGCCAATTCTCAGACACAAGGAGACACGATTGGGTAGCAATTAACCCAACACATTGACAGTATAAATTCTTGACAGGACTGAAGAACGAAGGAGCGAGTTAGGCCCCTGTTAAGTCATATTTTAATTAAGGGGAGTTAAGTGTTTAAGATTCAGCGGGCTGATCACCCTCTTGCCAGTCACTCTGATTACGGAAACAACAATTAATTTTTTGTTGTACCAATAAACGCCACTAGGCGTAACGGAACAACAGTTAATTTATTGTTGCCCTAAGGCGCCACTAGGCGTATTGGCCACGGACTGCTTTGTCGGTCAGCGGCTAAGGACGGAAGAAGAAGAAGAAGAAGTGTTTAAGACTCGTATGTACGGGTCGGATTTTTGTACACACACTTTTTGAACACAGCTCTTTTGACTAGCTGTTAGTTTGCTTTTTAAAAATAGGATAAAGAAACTGTCGAACGTTCTATGAATTAGTTTTGAAGGCGGATGAATTCTGCTCACATCTCAAGCTGCGAGTTTGCGCTTGAATGAATTTTGTACTGAGCTGTTTTAAGCAGCTGATTTTTTCGTGAGAGAACGTTTGCTGGCAGAGCTGGGGAATGGACATGTCCCATTCCGCTAGTGTGTTCCAGGATATATATTTTTGTGAGAGGAATATTTGATAATTGTAGAATGTACTTTATTGAAGATATTATGAGGCCACGGATTGTACAGGCCATTATTCCATATTCATATTCCTGTGATGGATTGTTTTTTTTGCAGATAGTGTGTTGAAGAGAATGTTGTTCTCTCCCAGGGAACTTGTTATTCAAAGCCACGGATCTCGTTGGCTTGTTAATGCATTGTATTCATATTGATTCAAAGTCATGGACTATTGAGAACTGGAATGATATTTTTTGCTGTACTGTTATGAGATGAAATATGTGCTGCGATGTCCTGCAGCCTATTCACCTATTTGCTGATTCATGTTTTCTGATGGATATTTTGTACTTAATGCCCATGATTTGCTGTGGTGGTTTATGCAACCGTTGTTATGGATTTACTTACATGTTGCTTCATAAGTATGCTGTGAATTGTCTCGTCAATAAACTGTATAACGTTGCTAGGTCTTACAACATTTCCTGACTTCTACGTTGCTGTGGTGTGAGTGACTTATAATAGACACACTTAAAGAACCTATACACATTCGCGTATGTTATAATTCCATAGTCACACACCTGTCGGCCATCTGTAAGCCTGACTTTTGCTGATCGCCAGTTATCAGCAAAAGTAATAATAACATTTATCTTCTTGATGACCCCCACCAGTATCTTCCATCAAATAAACCTTTAACAGCTCCACTCAGTAGAAAAAGGGTACGTAGAGTGAATTAGTTATGTCCATACCGCAGGCCTGTTACTCGTCGAAGATAGTGGCCATCTAGAAACAGGGAAAGGGAGAAGTCCGGTATCACTTCAATAACCTGAACCTAGTGCGATAATATCAATAGATAAGGATTTGCTTAGACAGAAGAAAGGAGGTAGATATTAGTAACGTCCGAACAACCATAAGATAAATAGACATTACAATATTGAATATAGTTCTAAATGGTGAGCGAGTGTTAAAGAAGGAAGAGTGACGGACCAAGATTGTTGGAGGTCAGGGTAACAGCAGTGGTCCACACATGTAAATAAACAGTGTTCCAGTTGACAGTGGCGTTCCCTATTTATATAGATCTGCTTGGCGTTGTGTCGTCGCTCGCTGTGTGTGTGTTGTAATCAATCATTAATCGTAAAGCTGATCGCTACCTTCTGAGGCAAAGAAATCCTGGGTAAGCAAAGACTGTGTGCAGCAGCCACTTGTTAACCAGCGCTGCCACACCATATTGTTACGACATGTTTAACGATGTCGTTTGCTGTCGTCTGCTATAGTTGGCAGTGTGCATTTGATGTTGATAGGTTTTTAATGGAGAATGTTTTTTATGCTTTATGGTTTTGTTGGTGAACGCAAATCGCACGGTCCGATTGTGACGCGGTAGCGTTGATATGGTCACGCTTGGTGACTAATGTACTTGACGAACCGAATAGACATATGTCGTCAATGTATGTGATAACGTCTTGTCTTTGTGATAAAATTTTTCGCATCATGCGAATAAAGGTAGCCGGAGCGTTCATAAGCCCAAAAGGCATCACATTCCACTGGTAAAGACCTTGTGGAGTTGAAAACGCAGTGTAATATTTGGCTTTTTCGGTTAATGGAATCTGCCAATAACCTATTGTTAAGTCTATTTTTGTAAAAAATGTTGCAGTAGATAGACGAGGAAGTAAGTCATCAAGAATAGGATGTGGTTCGCTGTCAGCTACAGTCTGAGCATTTAACTTCCTATAGTCAACACATAAACGAATGTTATTGTCCTTCTTCCTAACAATAACTAAGGGTGAAGAAAATGGAGAGGTACTACTCTCTATAATACCCAAAGCCAACATCTGTTCAAGTTCCTGATGTGTCTTACTGAGGAAATGTAATGGAACAGAATAAGGATGAACACGAATCGGTGTATCATCATTAAGAATAATATCGTGACTAATCACTGATGTGCGACCAGGTACGTCGGTTAACACATCCGGAAATGATTGTAATAGATCAGCAATCTGTTGATGCTGTTGCGGTGTAACCGAAGAAGAGATGGTTACATCCCGCCAAGATTCTGTAGGTTGTAGTATAGGTACAGGTAAAGATATATGTACCTCAGGAAAAGAAGATTCTTCTTCCTGTATTACCGATAGATTAGAATAGTGACATGTTTCTACTGATTTGTCATCCAATTCATGAAAAATAGATTGTAAGTGTTCGGGACGAGTGTGAAATTATTTAAGCATGTTTATGTGATATATTTTTCTATGTCCCTTAATGTCTAAGATGTAGTCAACATCAGAAATTTTGTCAATAACTTTGTAAGGTGACTGTGTGGTATTAGTCCTATCACTTGGTGACATGTCATGCAGAAACATGTCAGTGGTGGAATGACCCATCACTGTATTATGAGTAGTGCAATAAGCACCTGAATTAAAATGAAGGATAAAAAGAAATAGAATAATCAACATCATTTTGTGAAGAAAATGTTTGTGATTATATGTCAATAAAATTCTAACTGTATGAGTGAATGTTGGACAAGATGACAATAGTAGTCTTGTGAACAATGTCCAAGTAGATAAAAAGAAATAGGTATGTAAGTGCGTAATTGTATCAGGTATGTATCTGTATAATGGTACATCATAAGATGTAATCTCCACAATGTCACATTGAGTGGCATTTGATGTATATGTACAATTAAGGTGATGCCTTAGAAGAATACCGACACTAGTATTGATGTTATCTCCATTAGGAGGAGTAACCTCGTCATCCTCAAAAATGGTGCATAGACCAAAATTGGAACATGCAGTTCCACATGCCTTGAATTTGTTGGCACGCAATCGAGCCATATCAATGACCGAGTTATTAGTGCAATAGTGTCGCCGTTCCCAATCCTCAATTTCCTGTGGAGAGCAGTCATTACTACCGTAGATGCGTCCCAATATAAGGTCAGCGACTGGATTTTTCAACATACAGACTTTAACACTCCCTGTAAAGAAAGGTGTGTTAACATACATTATTGCTGTGGGGTAGTACTCAATAGTACCCCCGAAAGTCAGACACCTAACATATTCATTTGTAGCACAACTTGGGTGAATCAGAGACTGCCTGACTCCGATAGTAGTTGATCCAGAATCTCTCAACACTGAGACTACTGAACCATTGACTATCCCTCTGTTAAATATCAGGGAGCCTGTTCCATCATTAGCCGCAAGACCCACTTCTGTTGAGATGTGTCCACAATTCAGTACTGTTTCTTTTGCCTTCTGAAAAATAAGATTACAATCTGGGCAACTATTTGCCACGTTATAATTAATAGCATAGCATGTAGAAGACGACTGTATCTGATTATTATCCTGTGGAGCACTTGGGGTCGTACCAACAGTGAGTGCCGCCCCTGCATTGTGATTATAAAGTGATGGTCTGCGTGACTGAGACCGAGAATGGGAATAATTATTAAAATTATTTCGTTGTCCCCCGTGGTGGCTGTTGTGTCTAGGTCTAGAGCCATGATTATTGTTATTCCATCTGTTACCATTATTATTTGTATTAGAATTATATGATCTATTCTGATTTGAATTCTGTTGACTATCGTTATACCGGAATTGAGATGACTGATTCCTATATTGTTGTCTACCTCTGTTAAAGTTACTATTATTGTTATAATTATTTCGTCCCTTATGAAAATTGTTATTATAACTTCCCCTGAAATGATTTCTATCTAAGCTGTGTGTTCTTGACTTGTCATAACCATATGACATATTGTAGGCCACAGGTAAAGGTTCTCTTATTTGTGAGTTGGATATGCTCGCATTAGGATGTGCGGTACAAAAATTTATCGCCATTTCTTCTAAAGCAGCAATGGTAGATGGTTTTTGTTCTTGTAAGAAGGAAAAGAATGGTGGACTGACTGAGGATAGAACCTTATCCCTGAGTAACAAATCTACTAATTTATCATAAGATTTGTTCACACCTGCAAGTTCCACCCATCTATTAAAGGTGTTGCGTATGATCGCATTGAAACCTGTGAAATCTTTATTTGATTCTGGTAGAAGATTTTTAAACCGCAGTCTACACCCCTCCTCATTTAAATGAAACCGTCTTAATAATAAAGCCTTTATTGCATCATAGTCACCAGCAATTGTTGGATCAACATTCTCTGTTGCATTTAAGGGTTCACCATCTAAAAATTCGTTAAGTTTTAGTGCCCATGCAGATTTTTCCAAGTTATTTGTCTTACATACTTGTTCAAAACGTGCTAGATACGATGCCAAATCATCGAAATTAAGCTTAAAATGAGGTAGTTTAAAGTTATAGTAACTTTTGTTTTGGTTGGATGAAGGTACATTCTGAGAATTATCACCATGGCTAGTAAAAGCATTTTGTGCCTGTAATTTTGCTGTTTCCAACTTGATGAGTGCCAATTCTTTTTCTTGTTTCCTTTTATTTTCCTCTATTTCTCTTAATCTGTTTTCTTTATCAATTTCTTTCATCTCACGTTCCGCCTCTTCCTTCTTCAATTCAGCCTTTCTCTCTTCTTCTTCCTTCTTCAATGCAGCCTTTCTCTCTTCTTCTTCCTTCTTCAATGCAGCCTTTCTCTCTTCTTCTTCCTTCTTCAATGCAGCTTTTTATCAATCTCTTTTTGTTTAGCAATAGCTAATTGTTCTTCTGCATACTGACGACATTCAGCTTCTTCCTTCTTTAATGCAGCTTTATTATCAATCTCTTTTTGTTCAGCAATAGCTAGTTGTTCTTCTGTATACTGACGAAGTTCTAGGCCTTTGTAACCAAAATCTTTCCCAAGCTTGACAAATTGGTCAAAAGTAGCCATATTAATTCAGTAATATGCTTACTCAGACAAAAAATTTAACTATATGTATGTGCAACAAAGGATAAATACTCGATATACCCTAGTATAATATTTTCTTACTATGAGTTGTAAGTTCCATAATTATTTTTACTCAATATTTTATATCAGTATTACTTATTCATTGGGAGACTTTTTCAGGCCATAAATCGAGGATTCCTCAGCAAGAGAGAGGTTGGTAAGAAAACAAAGATGGCTGTATACCGCTCCACCTATGTCCCAGTCTTAACATATGGATGCGAGTCATGGGCAATGACTACAACCCATAAAAGCCAGATCCAAACCTCAGAAATGAGATATCTGAGGAAGGTGGTTGAAGTAACAAGAAGAGACATGGTACGCAACCAGACGATACGTCAAGGCCTTAAATCCTACCCCCCTGCAGACCCAAGTAGAACAGTCCCAATTAAGATGGTTTGGCCATGTCTGCAGAATGGGAGAAGATCGGATACCACGACAAGCATGGGAAACAAAGAGCCAAGGATCCAGACCCCGAGGACGACCCAGAGTCCGCTGGGAGGACAACATTAGACAATCTTTGAAGGATCGAGGACTAGAATGGAACCAGGCCAGGAAGAAGACAGCCGATAGGATAGACTGGCGCTCTCTCTTCCAAACCTCTACACCTCACGGTAGAAGGGGAACGACTAAGTAAGTAAGTATTACTTATTCATAATCAAACATCAATTTATTATAATACTTATTTATTTATGACGCTGAATTTATTTCATGCATCCAATATTTTCACTTATTACTTATGGGCATCATCCCTCCATAAATATATTAATCAATTATTTATTTATAATAGCTAACCTATTATCCTATTCCATCACATATTCATGGCGTGATTACCAAACAATTATCAAATAAAAGTTATCCTTCTTTAATATTTTATCCTACTATTATGACCTCATGCCCTAGTCATAATGAATAAACAATAGTTAATTAGACCACTAGTGCAAATGATGACATCATCTAAGTCATCAAGTAATTTAGTAAAAATTAATCAAATTATTTTATCACTTCATTTTACAATTAATTTATATTATTATATACATATTATTTTATAAAATTAATAATTACAAGACAAATAATAACTAAAGTTTTACAAGACGAATGAACACCACAATTGACATTTTCCAGACATAAAAAAAATTACATAAACGAGCAGAAAAATCGGAAGTAGGAGGGTCAAGGTTAAACCAAGTCGAGATTAAACTCATCTCATCTCATCTCATAATCGGAACCTCTTCTACCCCGTGAAACGAGGTGTAGAGGGCGAGATTAAACACGTACACTAAAAATGGTGATGTCACAATGGACTCATATAACTGACAAATATGTTATCATAATGAACTAAATGATAGTGAGATCAGGATAAACGCGATAGCTTACGAACATGTGACAAAAAATGAATAAAATGGAACTTAGTACAGCAAAATACAACAGTTGTTTACAGCACTTCACAACTAACAATTAAAGTCGAATAATTTCAGATACAAACAAAAGTGACCATCTCCTGGGAATTCATCAATGGGTTCTTTGCAAAATGAAAATATTCAACTAACCTAATAGAACGGATTTAAATCGACCGACCTCTGTAAGAGATATTAGTTGATTTAAATCTCCCACCAACATCCTACGGATATAGACATTACCACTTAAATACATATAAATAAAATATTTAATAGTTAAGAATGACTTTAAGAACATGCCTTTGAAATTGGCAACATGGACTTATCATGCGAAGGGCACAAACATGTACTTAACGCTAGAATCGCGAACAGATGAAACTCTTAAGGAAACCAGAACAGGGGTCAACTAGTACGCTAACCGAGCTAATACAACATAATCATTGACCCATAACAAGAATAGCTTAATCGAATAAACCAACTTTATCAACTGGTGGCCGTTGATAAAGTTGGTTTACTTGATTAAGGTATTCTTGTTATGGGTCAATGATTATGTTGTCTTAGCTCGGTTAGCGTACTAGTTGACCACTGTTCTGGTTTCCTTATGAGTTTCATTTGTCAACAATGTTAATAGTATTTTTCATACAAAAGAGTGCGTCGTACTTGAATAAGTAATCAATAGAAGTCGTAGCAACCAAACCCAACTTTAACTTGATTAATTTCTTGGTAAGTCCTGAGTGTTTCTGAGTCCAACATGGATACATTTTATTGCGAAATAAGCGAAGACATCTGATGCGTGATGCCATATGATGATGGATGGTATCCGCATGTCTGGTTTTGTGTAGTGTGCAGATGTGTTCAGTCAAACAATGTTCATACAAAAATAACAGGGCAATCCACATAGGACGTCAGTAAACTCACGACGTATAAAGTCAATGATTCTTGTAACAGCCGTTGACGTTTTTCTTCATTATTTATTGTGGACGCCACAGTGACAAAATGGTTACGCGAATATGTAGGCACATCAAACAGTCATTATCACAGCAACATTCAATACAGCAATAGACGGTAGACAGCATTACAATGATGAGTCAGATGCATGTTATATTTCATAGTGCTGTAAATGTAGTCAGGTGAAAAACTCCATCCTTTTCTATAACAGCCAGGAGATAACCAGATGTATGAGATCAGTTCACTCTCCTTAGTCTGACTTCAGCAAGACAGACACGTCTGCCGAAGTATAAATATTGTCCTCAAAAATATCCTCTAGATAATAAAGGTTTTCCAAACCTAGTTCATTTAACAAAGTAGCAAGTAATGGTCCTTGGAACATGCATCAACCGATGCAGTACAATACAGCGACATGTGAGCTGGGAAAACATCTCGTGACGACGACTTTCGAAGACAGGCTATGAATCGAAATCGCTCACGACCCAAAATCGATAGAGTTAATGAAAAGTCAATTTACCTTGCTTTCAGGAAATACACAGAAATATCACGCCTCCCGACATGTGGGAAACACTAGAGGTATTATCTCGAATAAACGAAATATCCATTAAGAGGACTACACATCCCTGACAGAACAAAAAATAGCGGAGATCCCCTCTTCAACGAGGCATCTCTTTCGCCATTCAAATCGCTCACTCCACTAGTGGTGGGCGGAAACCGATCGACCAAAAAACAAGACCAGTCATGCGCAGTCCAGCGCAAAAAGACCACAGCTCAAAACTTAACTGCATTCAATACCAACGCGGAAGACAAATGCTTACCGAGAAAAGTGACTATAAATTTCAAGCAGTTGTTGCCCTTGCGTTATAAAATAGATATTGTAATAAAACGATGTTGCGAGAATTTATCACGCAACAACATCCATAGTAATCAGTTCATAATAATAGTACATAGTCTTGCATTCTAAATATATATTTTACCGTCAGTGTCGAGTTTTCTTTAAATGTCGTCAGAACATTATGGGCTGTATACATGCGTGGCTGACTATGCAGACCACCAGAAAGAGACCCACTAGTTTGACGAATATAGCTCATAAAAATGAGCGAACAATCCTTCCATAAAATGGTTATTCCTTAACCATTAAATTCCATTGATTCATTATCATAAAATGTCCGTATGTCAATATAAATTCGGCAATATGAAGCCTAGCACTGGAAGGAATAAAAACACGTCTTCATGGCTTGACGGTCAGCATAAAAAGGGTCAAGTACATTAGTCACCAAGTGTGACCATATCAACGCTACCGCATCACAATCGGACCGTGCGATTTGCGTTCACCAACAAAACCATGAAGCATAAAAAACATTCTCCATTAAAAACCTATCAACATCAAATGCACACTGCCAACTATAGCAGACGACATCGTTAAACATGTCATAACAATTCCCTGCCCGATGGGGGAAAAAAATCTAGTCGATAGATTTTTTTTTTGGAATTATCGTGAGTAATATTCAAAAATTTAATAAAAATCAACATACGGCCCACGATGTTCTGTGTAGAACAGTGTCGTGCGTCGTGTCGTGATAATATCAGTCATATAATAAATGAAAATTGTATTAAGTAACTAAAGATAATGTCAACTGTCAGTAAAGTATTAACTAAAGTGTGTATTCACCAAAAAAAGAAGGTGTTATGTACTAACATTATGCTAACTAATTATTTTTGTTTCAAAAAAAAAATGATGTTATCATTTTTTCCCCCGGGGGGTGCGGTAGACTGTTAAGAGTCAGTTTGTTTTAATGTGCCCTCTTTATACTTCCTTTTATATTTGTGGTCAAAGGGAACTTACCAGTAGTTTTATTTTCTTCTATAAGGTTGATTTAGTGGTTATATCCCCTTGGTCTTACTTGTGTCTAGCTATATGCCCATTTAAGGTTCTGTTCGTAGATTTTCTTGGAACAGTTTCGAGAACATTCCTGTAGTGAGACGAACTCAGGTCGCGCAATTGATTTGCGCATGCGCTAAGATTTGGGCACGGAGAAAGGACTGTTTGTTCGTTTAGAGTCAGCCGGGCATCTTGGAGCTGACCCTGTGAATATATTAGAGTGTCCTTTGTGTGTTTAGAGAAAGGGTTGAGATTTCCCCTTTGATGTAATTCTGACATTTTTGGAGAGCATAGGATGGCGTGTGTTTTGTGGTGTATTTCTTGAAGGCAGTCAAGGTAAAGATACCCCTTTTGAATTATATATTTTGCAAGTCAAGTACTTGATAATTTTATGCTATCTGCCTAAGTTGTTGGGCTGAGGCTAAGGTGACTTTCTCCCAGTGCAGAAGAGAGTTCGGGAGATTATGGGTATCGTTATATAGATGCATCTCCCGTGTTTGGTCAGAGTAAGGGCAGAAAAACATTATACGGCATCTGTTAGAGCGCCATGGAAGGCAAAAAGAATATTATTAGTGCCTAGGCCCAGAAAAACATTATATGGCATCTGCTAAAGCGCCATGGAAGGCGAAAAGAATACTATTAATGCCTAGGCCCAGAAAAAACATTATACGGCATCTGTTATAGCGCCATGGAAGGCGGCAAGATTATTATTAGTGCCTAGGGCCAGAAAATTGTATACGACATCTATTGTGTCGCTGGAGAAGAGAAGGTGGAGAATATATTCATACGATGTGTTTCCTTGTAACTCGTGACAGTGGATTGTTACCATGTACCTGAGCATTGTTTGTCAGGATGTCCTTGTGATTGTATTACGTCATTAAACAGTGTAGAACGAGAAGAAGTTATACCCTTTACTGACTTCTACATGTGTGTTGATGTGTGTGACTAGTATTGACTTTCCCGTGCCTGTTTGATCCTAGACTACACGCATTTGCATCTCTTGTCAACACACACACACACTCACACACCATGTCAGCCATCTGTGTAAGCCCGACCTAGCTGAATGCATTCATCAGCGTCTATCTACAACCTGTCCAATTCTGTCACTCAAGTTCAACAGTAGAATGAACTGTCCACCCACCAGCATTTCTACAGTGATAAACAACCCACTACTTGTTACAGATATGATGAGGAAGAAGTGTACTTATACAGCGATGGCCAGTATGGCCTAATGATCCAGAACTATATGGTTACAGTGGTACTACACCTATACACTTTACAGTTGGATACTGTTACAGTGTTTGCCTGTGTGGCATTGAATCTTTCGACATGTTACAGTAGTGGCTCCAGTATACACTTGTAACATGTGGACTGGAGCCACTAGGCCATACTGGCCATCGCTGTAACAATATAGGGTTGCTGTGTATCACTGTAGAAATGCTGGTGGGTGGACAGTTTGTTCTACTGTTGAACTTGAGTGGTAGAATTGGACAGTTTGTAGATAGACGCTGATGAAGGCCTTCAGCTAGGTCGGGCTTACACAAATGGCCGACAGGGTGTGTGTGTGTGTGTGTTCACAAGAGACATGAATGCGTGTAGTTCAGGATCAAATAGGCACGGGAAACTCAATACTGGTCACACACACATCAGCACACATGTAGAAGTCAGTAAAGGGTATAACTTCTTCTCGTTCTACACTGTTTTAATAACATAATACAGTCACAAGGACATCCTGACAAACAATGCTCAGGTACATGGTAACAATCCACAGTCACGAGTTACAAGGAAACACAACGTATGATTATATTCTCCACCTTCTCTTCTCCAGTGACACAATAGATGTTGCATACAATTTTCTGGCCCTAGGCACTAATAATAATCTTGCCGCCTTCCATGGCGCTATAACAGATGCCATATAATGTTTTTTCTATGCCTAGGCATTAATAGTATTCTTTTCGCCTTCCATGGCGCTCTAGCAGATGCCATATAATGTTTTTCTGGGCCTAGGCACTAATAATATTCTTTCCGCCTTCCATGGCGCTCTAACAGATGCCGTATAATGTTTTTCTGCCCTTACTCTGACCAAACACGGGAGATGCATCTATATAACGATACCCATAATCTCCCAAACTCTCTTCCGCATTGGGAGAAAGTCACATTAGCCTCAGCCCAACAACTTAGGCAGATAGCATTAAATTATCAAGTACTTGACTTGCAAAATATATAATTCAAAAGGGGTATCTTTACCTTGACTGCCTTCAAGAAATACACCACAAAACACACGCCATCCTAGGCTCTCCAAAAATGTCAGAATTACATCAAAGGGGAAATCTCAACCCTTTCTCTAAACACACAAAGGACACTAATATATTCACAGGGTCAGAGAAGAATCGCTGAACTACTGTTCAGCTCCAAGATGCCCGGCCGACTCTCAACAAACAAACAGTCCTTTCTCCATGCCCAAATCTTAGCGCATGCGCAAATCAATCGCGTGACCTGAGTTTGTCTCACTACAGGAATGTTCTCGAAACTGTTCCAAGAAAATCTACAAACAGAACCACATATGGCCATATAGCTGGACACAAGTAAGACCAAGGGGATATAACCACTAAATCAACCTTACACTAGAAAATAAACTACTGGTAAGTTCCCTTTGACCACAAATATAAAAGGAAGTATAAAGAGGGCACATTAAAACAAACTGACTCTTAACAGTCTACCGCACTCCCCGTGGAAAAAAAATGATAACATCATTTTTTTAAAACAAATATATCGAAACAAAGTGGGTGGTAGCATACAACCCTCTATATATAAATATAACACAAGGTAATCCATACAATGCATAAATAAATACCACAGTAACACTATAGCGTGTATGACATAAATGCCCAAACACACCCTAACAAAAAATAATGAGCATGATGACGCAGGCATCAGGCCCATAACGCATAAATAACTGTAACAACGTGTATACTGGAGCCACTACTGTAACATGTCGAAAGATTCAATGCCACACAGGCAAACACTGTAACAGTATCCAACTGTAAAGTGTATAGGTGTAGTCCCAATGTAACCATATAGTTCTGGATCATTAGGCCATACTGGCCATCGCTGTATAAGTACACTTCTTCCTCATCATAGCTGTAACAAGTAGTGGGTTGTTTATCACTGTAGAAATGCTGGTGGGTGGACAGTTCGTTCTACTGTTGAACTTGAGTGACAGAATTGGACAGGTTGTAGATAGACGCTGATGAAGGCATTCAGCTAGGTCGGGCTTACACAGATGGTCGACATGGTGTGTGTGTGTGTGTGTGTGTGTGTGTTGACAAGAGACGCGAATGCGTGTAGTCCAGGATCAAACAGGCACGGGAAAGTCAATACTAGTCACACACATCAACACACATGTAGAAGTCAGTAAAGGGTATAACTTCTTCTCGTTCTACACTGTTTAATGACGAAATACAATCACAAGGACATCCTGACAAACAATGTTCAGGTACATGGTAACAATCCACTGTCACGAGTTACAAGGAAACACATCGTATGACTATATTCTCCACCTTCTCTTCTCCAGCGACACAATAGATGTCGTATACAATTTTCTGGCCCTAGGCACTAATAATAATCTTGCCGCCTTCCATGGCGCTATAACAGATGCCGTATAATGTTTTTTCTGGGCCTAAGCATTAATAGTATTCTTTTCGCCTTCCATGGCACTCTAGCAGATGCCGTATAATGTTTTTCTGGGCCTAGGCACTAATAATATTCTTTTCGCCTTCCATGGCGCTCTAGCAGATGCCGTATAATGTTTTTCTGGGCCTAGGCACTAATAATATTCTTTCCGCCTTCCATGGCGCTCTAACAGATGCCTTATAATGTTTTTCTGTCCTTACTCTGACCAAACACAGGAGATGCATCTATATAATGATACCCATAATCTCCTGAACTCTCTTCCGCACTGGGAGAAAGTCACCTTAGCCTCAGCCCAACAACTTAGGCAGATAGCATTAAATTATCAAGTACTTGACTTGCAAAATATATAATTCAAAAGGGGTATCTTTACCTTGACTGCCTTCAAGAAATACACCACAAAACACACGCCATCCTAGGCTCTCCAAAAATGTCAGAATTGCATCAAAGGGGAAATCTCAACCCTTTCTCTAAACACACAAAGGACACTCTAATATATTCACAGGGTCAGAGAAGAATTGCTGAACTACCGTTCAGCTCCAAGATGCCCGGCCGACTCTAAACAAACAAACAGTCCTTTCTCCATGCCCAAATCTTAGCGCATGCGCAAATCAATCGCGCGACCTGAGTTCATCTCACTACAGGAATGTTCTCGAAACTGTTCCAAGAAAATCTACGAACAGAACCTTAAATGGGCATATAGCTAGACACAAGTAAGACCAAGGGGATATAACCACAAAATCAACCTTATACAAGAAAACAAAACTACTGGTAAGTTCCCTTTGACCACAAATATAAAAGGAAGTATAAAGAGGGCACATAAAAACAAATTGACTCTTAACAGTCTACCGCACCCCCTGGGGAAAAAATAAATGATAACATCATTTTTTTTAAAAACAAATATATCGAAACAAAGTGGGCGGTAGCATACAACCCTCTAGATATAAATATAACACAAGGTAATCCATACAATGCATAAATTTTTTTTTTTCGTACGACCGCTAATACTCGAGGCGAAATCTCAGGTTATTATTTTATGTCTAACCTGACATTGATTTTACGTGAGCATCCCTTTTTCTTGTACAGAGACAGGTGTCCCTCGCCATTCAGGCAAATACTCTCCGATTTCGGAGGTACCCATTACAGCTGGGTCGGCTCAGGAGCCGCCAATCCCTGGTCGACGACACTCCTTCAAATGTCCTCGCCAGGTCTCGAGTTAATCCAGTCCAAATCCCGGTCGACGAAAAATCCTCAAATGCCGTCCCCCGGGTTTGATCCTGGATCACCCGGTCGCCAGAGCGGTGTGGTAACCACTATGCTAGCGCGGCTCCCAATGCATAAATAAATACCATAGTAACATTATAGCGTGTATGACATAAATTCCCAAACACACCCTAACAAAAAATAATGAGCATGATGATGCAGGCATCAGGCCCATAATGCATAAATAATGTGCTGACGAAGGGCGTAAACAATTACAATGCCATAATACCGTGCTATACTGGCGCACGATAGAGTGTTGGGAGAGAAGAAAAATTATATTTCCCTGAGTTAGAGAAAATATTTTCTCATAGTACAAACATAATTATAAAAAGAAGTTGCCACCATAGCACAATAAAGTGCTGGCAACATAACAATGCCAGAAAAAATTTATATAGGTATGTCTTCATATACCAACAAAAAAAACAATATCGCCATGTCTAATAATAAATTACTAAATTAGAGGTATCATTAACGTATTATACTTTTAACAAAGTGATGTACAGCAAAATCGTGACACCAACATATATCTTCTAAAGGATATATCAAACATAGCATCATATCTTTAACATAATATCGTATACTAGATTACAACATTAATAAACATCTGTTACAAATACAACTAAGCTATGAAATGCAGAGTCCCAGAACACAGAGAGGAAGCGTCCATTCCAAGAGGTAAACAGGGACATCACATGAAGGGATACTTGTAAACTGTAGAGATTCTCCGTCTAGCAGCGTTGACTCGCTGTGAGGAAAATATAAATGAAACACATGTGTTTGACAACTGTAGAATACTACAATATATAACACTTAATTGTAATTCCTACTTAACAAATGTGGCCATGTAAACTACCGGCCTTTATATAGTGTTAATTAAACCTTCTTCCGTTACACTAGAGACGGTAACCGAGAAAGTAATACAAAGTGTTTACCAGCATGTATTAAAGAGAGTCAAGCAAATGTAATAACAGACTGTTAATGTATAACAGTGTTATGGGTATATAACAAACCCCGCTATTTATAAGAAAATACTTGCATGAGTGTCAAGTAGAATTCTGTGGGCAATGAGACAGTATGTCTGCCATAACATTATCCGCACCACGAATAGCTCGAACAGAGAAGTGAAAAGGTTGAAGAGCAATAGCGTATCGAGTTGATCTTGAACTCTTCAAGTCTTTACTCTGTATAGAAGTGAGGGCTTTTTGGTCTGTTTCTACAATGAAATGGGCACCCAGAAGGAATCTCTGAAGTTTAAGTATCGCCCAGACCATAGCCAATAATTATCGGTCTAGTACCGAGTAATTCCGTTCTGCTGCATTCAGCTTTCTAGAGACATACATTACCGGATGCAGAGTTTCATCATACTCCTGCATCAATGCGGCCCCAATCCCTGTGGATGAGGCGTCACTGCGAAGAACGAAAGTCTTACTAGCAGTAAGAGACCATGACCCACACGGTGACCCAAAAAAGAAATCTCACTAAATCCAATATGGGCTTTGGATGGTTTGGCTGTAAGGTTATGAAAGCGTAGAGTAGATAACAGTTCATATAGACCTAAAAAGTGATCTTCCCAAGAATCACTAAAAAGACAAATATCGTCCAAGTACGCAATAACATCTGAACGATGTGAAAGGATACAACGCATCATGCGTACAAAAGTAGCTGGGGCATTCATAAGGACGAAAGGCATGAAGTTCCATTGGAACAAACCCGTAGGTGTTGAGAAAGCAGTAAGAGGTTTGGCGCGTTCGGTAAGAGGAACTTGCCAATAACCTTTAGACAAGTCGAGTTTGGTAAAGTATCGAGAATTTGAAAGTTTAGTAAGGAGCTCTTCCAATAAAGGCATAGGTTCAGCATCAAATTTCGTCACCTGGTTTAGTTTGCGATAGTCAACGCAAAGACGTATGTTATTGTCTTTCTTTCTGACAATAACCATAGACGAAGAGTATGCCGAAGTAGATGGTTCAATTATTTTTAATTGAATCATTTCATCCAATTCTTTCTCGACTTGTGTCTGAAAGTGCAAAGGAAAAGGATAAGGACGGACTCTGATAGGGTTGTAATCGGTGAGTATTATGTCATGTGACATAATTGATGTTTGTCCGGGAATGTCCGTAAGCACGTCCTTAAAAGTTTGTAACATAGAAGAGACTTGTCTCTGTTGTTCAGCAGATAACTCTGAAGAAATAGATACATCTTCCCATGATTCCTTAGAATGCAGTGGGATAACCGGAAGAGGGAGGTTCACATCGGAAAAGGTAGCCTCTTCCTCCTGAATTACCGACAGAGATGTGTAATGACCATGCGGTACCACTGAATCGTCTGTCACCTGGAAAACAGGTTGAAGGTAATCGGGTCTATCGTGAAATTCTGTTAACATGTTAATATGGAAGTTTTATGCTTTCCATCGACATCGACGACATAGTCGACATCAGAAATTCTAGATATAACAGCATAAGGACTCTTCCATGAGATAAGAAGTCTGTTTTCCTTACAAGGGAGTAATACCCATGCCATGTCACCGGGACAAAGTTGTCTGACGACATTTAAAGAAACTGGACACTGACGGTAAAATATGTATTGGAATGCAAGACTATGTACTATTATTATGAACTGATTACTATAGATGTCTTTGTTTATTTCGTAATAAAATGTATCCATGTTGGACTCAGAAATACTCAGGACTTACCAAGAAATTAATCAAGTTAAAGTTGGTTTTGGTTGCTACGACTTCTGTTGATTACTTATTCAAGTACGACGCACTCTCTTTGTATGAAAAATACTATTAACATTGTTGACAAATGAAACTCATAAGGAAACCAGAACAGTGGTCAACTAGTACGCTAACCGAGCCAAGACAACATAATCATTGACCCATAACAAGAATAGCTTAATCAACTAAACCAACTTTATCAACTGGTGGCCAGATGTGGTTGTGAAATTTTATTTCACATCAAGATCGAATCTACATTCAAAATATCGAGTTTCCATAATGTCCTTTCGATTGACATTGACAGTCCTTACGCATGCTCACATGACGTCACGACCTTAGCGACAGGATTCAAGAGCGTAACGGTTGAGTGACATTCAACAAGTCTTCGAAATTGGAGAAAAGCATTTCAAAATGCCTCAACAAACGCAAACAAATGATATCAAACAGTTATCCTTACTATATGCAAGCTCCATAGTGCGTTGGCGAACGTTGTCTCTGTAGGAACTGTTCGCGATTAAAAAGTTAAGTACATGTATGTGCCCTTCGCATGATAAGTCCATTTCGCCAATTTCAAAGGCATGTTCTTAAAGTCATTCTTAACTATTAAATATTTTATTTATATGTATTTATGTGGTAATGTCTATATCCGTGGGAGGTTGGTGGGAGATTTAAATCAACTAATATCTCTTACAGAGGTTGGTCGATTTAAATCCGTTCTATTAGGTTAGTTGAATATTTTCATTTTGCAAAGAACCCATTGATGAATTCCCGATGGTCACTTTCGTTTGCATCTGAAATTATTCGACTTTAATTGTTAGTTGTGAAGTGCTGTAAACAACTGTTGTATTTTGCTGTACTAAGTTCCATTTTATTCATTTGTTGTCACATGTTCGTAAGCTATCGCGTTTATCCTGATCTCACTATCATTTAGTTCATTATGATAACATATTTGTCAGTTATATGAGTCCATTGTGACGTCACCATTTTTAGTGTACGTGTTTAATCTCGACTTGGTTTAACCTTGACCCTCCTACTTCCGATTTTTCTGCTCGTTTATGTAAGCATTTTTTATGTCTGGAAAATGTCAATTGTGGTGTTCATTCGTCTTGTAAAACTTTAGTTATTATTTGTCTTGTAATTATTAACTTTATAAAATAATAATATGAATATAATAATTTAAATTGATTGCAAAATAAGGTGATAAAACCATTTGATTAATTTTTACTAAATTACTTGATGACTTAGATGATGTCATCATTTGCACTAGTGGTCTAATTAACTATTGTTTATTCATTATGACTAGGGCATGAGGTCATAATAGTAGGATAAAATATTAAAGAAGGGTAACTTTGATAATGGTTTGGTAATCACGCCATGAATATGTGATGGAATAGAATAATATGTTAGCTGTTATAAATACATAATTGATTAATATATTTATGGAGGGAGGATACCCGTAAGTAATAAGTGAAGATATTAGATGCATGAAATAATTTCAGCATCATAAATAAATAAGTGTTATAACAAATTGGTGTTTTATTGTGAGTAGGTAATATTGATATAAAATATTGAGTAAAAATAGTTGTTGAACTTACAACTAGTAGTAAGGAAACATTATAATTGGTTATATTGAGTGACCATACGTTATATATAAATTGATTGACTTGGGGAGTCACATATATAGTTACCATGTTTACCTTAGAGTATTACATGAGTTTGGGATGTACTGATTATGGTTTGGAGGGTGAAATATTGAGATTATTTGCTATGAGACAGTTTATTATAGAAGAATGGAGTCAAATAGGAAAAGCATATACTGAGGAAGAAATTAAAACTGAGGTAAAGCGTCTTGAGGAATTAGAAGAAAAGAAATGTAGGGTTACACTAGAGGAGAAGGAAACAGTACTTCGTTTAGAGGAGTTACAAAAGAAGAGACAAGATTTAAAGAACGAAAGGCATCTTGATGACTTAAAGAAGTTCCCAGTGAAACATGTGGATTTTCAAGACAAGGTACTCGTTAAAGACAATTTTGTCGATGTTAGAAAAGTAGATAAAACTTCTAGTTCGTACATAAGGTCTGTTCTGGGGGATCTCCTCCAAGAAGGCAAGAATGATGGTTTTCAAGGCCCAGATCTTGAGGAATTTGTACTAGACAATTTTTTATGTCGTACGGCGTCAGAGTTGTCTGACTTTGCGAATTCTAAATTACATTCTGTTCCACATATAATAATTGCTAGGGAACTAGCAGATTTACTAGGGGGAGTACTTCGTACTTTTATGGAACGATACATCCATGTACAACATGGTTATATAGTACAAAACATACGTAACGCCATACTTTACGACGATGCTCCTGATAAACAAATGGACAACACATGGAATGAGCAGGAAAGAGTGACAATTTTAGGAATTATTGATGAGAAAAGAGAAGAGAAGTTATTGGAGATTATTGCCAAATCAAGAAAAGACTATAAGTAACTTGGGAAAAGAGGCGAGTTTACTAAAATTTCAGACCAATACTGATAATTCGAGATTGAGGACACTGGAAGTGGAGCTTGCCAATTCTAAGGCCTCATTAGAATCCACTATGGAAAAAATAAAGCTTTGGAGTCTGAGGTTAAGAAACTCGCATTGAAAATTTCACAAGATAATGCCACAGCCTACCAAAGAAAACTTAATGCACAGTGTGCGCACATTCAGTCGTTGTTATCTGAGGTTGGTCGACTGAAATCAATTGATCAGACAAATGTAGCTTTAAAACTAGAAACTCACACGCAGTTTGTTAAGATTCAAGAGCTTAAATCTGAAATTTCACTTTTGAAATCAAAAGTCGATATGCAAGTGCATAATCTGAGTCGAGAATGTACAGACCAGTACGTTCAATGTAATTTGACTCGGACTGATGATATGCAGGTTGGATCCATGTATTATGATAATGATCTATATACTCAGTTCTTTCTACGTCGGGACATTAAGTCGAAAATTGAGATAGAAAAAGGGGCAAATAATAGTGTATCATTTGATGACAATAATATAATGGATGTATTTCATACTGATAATGATCAATTTTGGGAATTTTTTCTAAGACAGGAAAAAAGCATTAGAGGACGAGGTAACCTCATTGAAACATACGTTGGAAGACCAGATCAATGAAGTGAAATCTTTCACGCGTAACTTGGCATTATTACGTGAAGATAATGAGAAATTAATGATTGATTCCCATAGAAGTAATGAGACGTGTAGGAAATTGATTGATGAAGTGCAATCAGAAAATGAAGAAGAGAAAATAGAATCTGTTATTGGTGTTACTATATCTATCTCGAGTGATGATTGTTTCCTTGATGACAGGGTGACTGCATTAGAAGCGTTACTCCTAAATGAGAAACATAGATATGCTGAACTGAATAAGGAAACACAGCAACAGATCTATGAACTGTCAACAGCATTAATCACAGTCGATTCTCTACTTGATAGTGAGAAGCAGATAACCACTAATTTAGATAAGTTAAATAAGAAACAGAGGCAGGAGATTGCATTCCTGACTTCAGAAAGTAATAAATTAAGAAAGAGGATTGATTGTCTATTGGATACACTGTCAGGGAAAATGATAGGTTTCAACAACAGATATGATAAACCTATGGTACGACACACCAAGGGTGCTCCATGTGCTAAGACCAGCTCAGCACAACCCAACAAAATAAAAATATCGTTCCGAGGGAGATATACCTTTCCTCGTCAGAATATTACTGCCAATGCAGAAAATAAATGTTGGCGACATGATCAGGCTACAACTGATCCTAAGAAAACTGTTGACGTTGTCAACATTGAAAAGGACGGTACGAAGAAGAGTAATATGTTGAAAAATAATGTTGGGGTTAGGAGGAATTCGGATAAGAAAGTTAAGACAAATAAGTCTGACGGCAAAGTTTTTGCTTTGCCCAGCCAAGAGATGTCTACGACATGTATGAAACCTACTACCTTTGGTAATGATAGGTATCATCCTAAGTTCAGTCAGGATGATACATCATCCAATAAAAATACAATGTCTATGGTAAAGGGGAAATTTAATTCTTTGTTTATGACAAGGAATACATATCGTCATTGTTCACAATTTCGTGACAATGATACTACATATATTGGGAAAAGTGCATATTCTCGCACGGTGTTAGTGCGAAATCTGCCACAGGAAACTACCTGGCAGGCACTTGGTAATTTTTTTCAGTATACAGCAGACGTTAAGTTTGTGCGTCTGTTGCCACATACCAATAGCATGTATGGTGAAGCTTTGGTAACATTTAAAACCAATAGAGATGCTCGTTTAGTTATGGAGCGTGACAATGGTGTTTACTTTCAGCACCATTCTCTTAAGTTACAATTGGTACCTGATTCTGCTTCGCGCAGATATTAGCCAATTGATACTTATTGTTATCATCTCACATCCTTGATGACTCAGCATGGTCAGTCATCAATTTACGTCTTTCATATTCATCTATCCTAATATAGATTGATTTAGTAACTTTTCTTGTAGAAAACATTGTGGTGACATCTCTCTTTTGTACACACGTTTTCCTGTCTTTATGTGATTTTACCATGCTTAAGTTAAACAGTAACGTGGTTGATTATTCTAACTATGCTCAGCCAAAGCAGCATAAGTTTCGTATATCGTTTATTGTCTTAAGAAAAAAGGACATGCCCCAGAAAGTGACATGGACTGACGACTGCGACAAAACTTTTCGTAGTATTTTGACAATATTCTCACGGCCACCTATTTTACGGTTGCCAGATGCTTCTAAAAAAATTTATACCCCGTACAGATGCCAGCAATTACGGACTAGGGGCAAGCTTACTTCAATATCATGAGGGAATACTACACCCAACCCTCTATATTTCAAGAAAACTCAAAGTACCAGAGACTAAATATTCTACCGTAGACAAGGAACTGTTGGCAGTGGTTTGGGCGATCCAAAAACTGGAGAAGATTTTGTTGGGCGCACCCTTCGTGATCCAGACGGATCAGAAGGCGGTTGCTTCACTACGTCGCTCAAATCATAAAAACCCGAAGTTGGCCAGATTTGCAATCCTTTTGCAACCCTTCGACTTTGTCATTGATTCTATACCAGGAAGTGAGAATGTAATGACGGACGCACTCTCCAGAAACCCTGTCGAAGTCAATTGAACGAAAATTATAATTCAAGTTTTCAGGAATGGAATAAGACTATTCGTACACACTTACAAACGTTGCACGACTGAAGTTTGATGAACTCGACATATACGAATAACATGTCCACGAAACGGGACATGAACTAACTCATGTTGACATTCTTTTAAGAAAAAAACGTTACGTTATTCTACGAAACGAATTGGTACTTTTCAACTCTTGGACTTTGGTTGTGTCCACTCAACCTTCACTTATTATATACACTCAAAATGGAATATTCGTGTGGTTTTTGGATTGTTCATCTTCAAATCGGAACTAAATGAACTAAATAAACTATATGAAATTCTTGATCCAGCCTTACACAAAAGACAGATGAACATTCTTCACTCAGTCTTCAGTATAAACAATGAATATCAAGATTTTCGAAGGAAATTCACTCCTCATACGGAACAAACTCGCTGATGCACACCAAGGAATAACTACGTTTGGATCCTCAGAACTAACATTATTAGTTTCACTACTTATTGATTTAATTAATAAAAGAAAAAAATGTGAGAAAAAGACGAAATATATAAAAGAAAGAAAAGAGAAAATAAAACAATCTCACACTATTGTATAATTTAATTAAATATATATATATAAATAAGATAATTACTAGATGAAGTGGGCAAATGTGTTTACGTATTATTTTCTTAATTGATAGTTAGGTAATTAGATATTGGCTAATTTATACCTATGTTTTATTAAGTCATTAACTTCTCACTAGTTAAATTTATCTTTTACTCATTCCTTACTTTACTTTACTGTACTTTTCTTTATTTTCTCCACAATGACACAATATTTTAGTTTAGGTAATGGATTTTTAATTATAATTATTTCCTACAACTATTATACTGATTAATTAGTTAAATTTTAATTAGTTAGGATAATGTTAGTACATATCACCTTCTTTTTTTTGGTGAATACACACTTTAGTTAATACTTTACTGACAGTTGACATTATCTTTAGTTACTTAATACAATTTTCATTTATTATATGACTGATATTATCACGACACGACGCACGACACTGTTCTACACAGAACATTGTGGGCCGTATGTTGATGTTTATTAAATTTTTGATTATTACTCACGATAATTCAAAAAAAATCTATCGAATAGATTTTTTTCCTCCGTCGGGCAGGGAATTGTTTCGACATGTTTAACGATGTCGTCTGCTGTCGTCTGCTATAGTTGGCAGTGTGCATTTGATGTTGATAGGTTTTTAATGGAGAATGTTTTTTATGCTTCATGGTTTTGTTGGTAAACGCAAATCGCACGGTCCGATTGTGACGCGGTAGCGTTGATATGGTCACGCTTGGTGGTAATGTACTTGACCCTTTTATGCTGACCGTCAAGCCATGAAGACGTGTTTTTATTCCTTCCAGTGCTAGGCTTCATATTACCGAATTTATATTGAGATACGGACATAGGGTCAGTCCATGTTATGATAATGAATCAATGGAATTTAACGGTTAAGGAATAAACATTTTATGGAAGGATTGTTCGCTCATTTTTATGAGCTATATTCGTCAAACTAGTGGGTCTCATTTCTGGTGGTCTGCCTAGTCAGCCACGCATGTATACAGCCCATAATGTTCTGACGACATTTAAAGGAACTGGACACTGACGGTAAAATATGTATTGGAATGCAAGACTATGTACTATTATTATTAACTGATTACTATGGATGTCTTTGTTTATTTCGTAATAAAATGTATCCATGTTGGACTCAGAAATACTCAGGACTTACCAAGAAATTAATCAAGTTAAAGTTGGTTTTGGTTGCTACGACTTCTATTGATTACTTATTCAAGTACGACGCACTCTCTTTGTATGAAAAATACTATTAACATTGTTGACAAATGAAACTCATAAGGAAACCAGAACAGTGGTCAACTAGTACGCTAACCGAGCCAAGACAACGTAATCATTGGCCCATAACAAGAATAGCTTAATCGATTAAACCACCTTTATCAACTTGTGGCCAGTATGTGGTTGTGAAATCTTATTTCACATCAAGATCGAATCTACAATCAAAATATCGAGTTTCCATAATTTCTTTTCGATTGACATTGACAGTCCTTAAGCATGCGCACATGATGTCACAACCTTAACGACAGGATTCAAGAGCGTAAGGTTTGAATGACATTCAACAAGTCTTCGACATTGGAGAAAAACATTATTATCATTATTATTATTACTATTATTATTACAACATCAAATGCACACTGCCAACTATAGCAGACAACAGCAGACGACATCGTTAAACATGTCGTAACAATTCGAATAAAGATAGCCGGAGCGTTCATAAGCCCAAAAGGCATCACATTCCACTGGTAAAGACCTTGTGGAGTTGAAAACGCAGTGTAATATTTGGCTTTTTCGGTTAATGGAATCTGCCAATAACCTTTTGTTAAGTCTATTTTTGTAAAAAATGTTGCAGTAGATAGACGAGGAAGTAAGTCATCAAGAATAGGATGTGGTTCGCTGTCAGCTACAGTCTGAGCATTTAACTTCCTATAATCAACACATAAACAAATGTTATTGTCCTTCTTCCCAACAATATCTAAGGGTGAAGAAAATGGAGAAGTACTACTCTCAATAATACCCAAAGCCAACATCTGTTCAAGTTCCTGAGTTGTCTTACTGAGGAAATGTAATGAAACAGAATAAGGATGAACACGAATCGGTGTATCATCTCTTCTTCTTCTTTGATCCTTAGCCGCCGACCGTTGTGGTGTTCATTCGTCTTGTAAAACTTTAGTTATTATTTGTCTTGTAATTATTAACTTTATAAAATAATAATATGGATTTAATAATATAAATTAATTGTAAAATGAAGTGAATTTTTAATTATAATTATTTCCTACAACTATTATACTGATTAATTAGTTAAATTTTAATTAGTCAGGATAATGTTAGTACATAACACCTTTTTTTTTTTTGGTGAATACACACTTTAGTTAATACTTTACTGACAGTTGACATTATCTTTAGTTACTTAATACAATTTTCATTTATTATATGACTGATATTATCACGACACGACGCACGACACTGTTCTACACAGAACATTGTGGGCCGTATGTTGATGTTTATTAAATTTTTGATTATTACTCACGATAATTCAAAAAAAATCTATCGAATAGATTTTTTTCCTCCGTCCGGCAGGGAATTGTTACGACATGTTTAACAATGTCGTCTGCTATAGTTGGCAGTGTGCATTTGATGTTGATAGGATTATGAACTGATTACTACGGATGTCTTTGTTTATTTAGTAATAAAATGTATCCATGTTGGACTCAGAAACACTCAGGACTTACCAAGAAATTAATCAAGTTAAAGTTGGTTTTACCAATACAAGATGTAGAATCATACACATATCTTGGCAGTAATATAGACAAAGTTGGAGGGACAGACAGCGATATCAAAATAAGAATACAAAAGGCAAGAGGAGCTTTCATTGCATTGGGAAATATATGGAGATCAAGAGAAATAGGATCCAACACGAAAATAAGAATCTTCAACTCAAATGTGAAGTCAGTCCTATTGTATGGCTCAGAGACATGGAGAACAACAAAGACAACAACCAAAAAGCTACAGACTTTCATAAATGGGTGCTTGCGTAGAATAGAGGGATTAAAATGGTATGACAAGGTTACATACGTGGAACTAATGACAAGAACTAGACAAATGCCAGTGGAACAAGAAATGAGAAGAAGACGATGGCGATGGATAGGACACACACTGAGGAAACCTGTTGATAGCATTACAAGGCAGTCCTTGTTCTGGAACCCCCAGGGCAAGAGAGGCAGAGGAAGACCAAGAAGTACATGGAGAAGAGAGTTGGAAACAGAGGTGAAAATGATGAGGAGAACATGGAAAGAACTTGAGATGATGGCACGTGACAGGAGGACTTGGCATGTGTTTGTTGAAGGCCTATGCTCCTTTGGGAGTGGAGGGTTATGACATGACAAAGTTGGTTTTGGTTGCTACGACTTCTATTGATTACTTATTCAAGTACGACGCACTCTTTTGTATTAAAAATACTATTAACATTGTTGACAAATAAAACTCATAAGGAAACCAGAACAGTGGTCAACTATTGCGCTAACTGAGCTAAGACAACATAATAATTGACCCATAACAAGAATAGCTTAATCGATTAAACCACCTTTATCACATATATAGAATTCTGGTGCCCTGACCAACCTCAGGCAGTATTGACATTGCTATCTACCAAGGCAAGCTGCCACAATTGTAACAAAATGGATCTATGTTATTCTTATAACAATTTAATAATAATAAAAGACGGAAGATGTGTGAACAGAAAGGTTGAGAAAAGAACAGTTCAGTTATATAAAAAAACAATAGTATGAATGTTCAATTATGGATATTAATCTAGACCATTCACCATTCATCATACCTTTAGACAGAAGAATGTATGAATATGATTCTGACTTACATATTCCATTATATAATATCCTCCCAAAAACTTACTATAATAAAAATCAAGGATAAAACTTTTCTAACGCTTGTTTAATGCCAACTTTAAAGGGTGTGCGCTTCGTGGCACCCAGTTCTTCCATTCTAGAACAGTCTAAGTGACAGTCGTATGGACGAGGTGCTCCAGATGCTGGCTTTGTGTCTGCGACAATGTGCTGAGTGGGGATCCCAAATAGCTCTGCCATTGTCAGCGCCATGTCATATTTTGTAATAACTTCATCCCCACTTCAGTGAAAGATTCCTGTCAAATCTGGGTTCTGAATTAAAATGTAGAGAATATTAACAAAACAAAAAAAAAAAACATAAAAACACCGCATTTCATCTTTTAGCAAGTAGCATCAAATTTGATGACAATTCGAAGGTTCGTGCAACAAATGAGTAAAAGTAGTCCCATAGCACATTCTGTTAGACAGGAGTGAAGTGTTAGAGACTTCACCATTCTAGCTTTATGAGGTGGGGTCACCAATTCCCTTCCTTACTGCCTTTGCCTTCTCTAACTCAATAGCAGAGCCAGGTACCAATTTATAGCTGGGTAGATTGATGTGTAACTCTGCCAGGTTTTGATCCCAGAACCCAGTAACTTTACTGTGAGAACGAACGAACTTTATTTTCAAAGGGTTGAGAATTGGGCACGCAGACCCGTCTAACATTCTGCCCTTCCTTTCTCTCACCTTTCATACTGAATTCATTTATTCTCACATGCATTTTACATATCGATTTCAAGGAGTTCAACGTTGTAAAGAAAAATAAAATAGCACACTCATATTAACATTAACTACTTTGAGGAAGCATGACATAAAATTTATTGAAAAGTACAAACATCGTCATTAGAACCTACAGTTGATATTATAAGAAAAGATAATTCAATTAGAGGGGCATGTAATCAGAACTCATAAAGTATTCGAAAAGTCTACGATTGTATGAATAGGGACTGAGGTCGTTATTTTTTAGATCATGTGGAAGATAGTTCCAAAGATGAACAGTAGAGTAAGCTAAACTTTTCTTGTATAAGTCAAGCCTAGGCTTGGGCACTTGCAATTTGTTAAAGCGTTGACAGCGTCTTTCTTTGTATTTGAACATTGGCCACAGATATGCTAGAGCATTATGGGTCAGGATTTTTTGAACAAATTTAGCTTTGTTAAATAGAAGGCCCTTTCTTAAGGGCAGTATTTGGAGATTTTTATATAGATCTACACACTGAGTTAGGCAGTTGTCAGATACTAGATGCACTGCACGCTTTTGTAGTGAACGGAATCTCTTTGTGTTGGACATTGAGCAACCATCCCAGATTGTGGAGCAATAGTCAAGGTTTGCTTGTATGTGAGATACGGTATATAAAACAATTTTCGTGCGTCTTCATCTAGGAAATGTTTGATTTTAGCTAACTGGTAAACTTTCTGTGCCGTTTGCTTATTCACTGCATGTACATGTGAGCAATTGCAACTCTAAAATAGGACGAAAAGTCGGAATGCCTGAATCTATGGTACGGAATATTATAAAACATACAGACAAAATATCAGTGTATGTATGAAGATTTAAAGAAAGAGAAGACAGTTTTTATGCTGCAAAAATATGTCAAAAGACAATAATGACGTTTTCGTCATATTGTCAGGTAAAATATTCCATAATTTTTTAACATTTTGCTTTGTATAACTACTCTAATACTTTGTTTGTAATATACTTGAGCCAGAAATACGATCTTCTTATCCTTTGCTGTTATATTACATTCATAAATAGATTTAAAAAAACAACTGATGTTAAAAAATTGTCATTGCATATTTCCATTGGGCTGGAACCAATTACCATATTTTACATATAATTATAACTTCATTATTCGCACTATTCGTGACCTAGCTGTATCACTTTTTCCTGTGTGGCTCCAGGGAGTCTCTGAGGAGACAAACAAAGAATAAGACTTCTTTAGTTTTGTCACCACCTAAGGTGACTAGCATTAAGTTGTGCATGACACGGCTGTTTGTGCCCTATACCAGAGCGCTCTTTTAGTTTCGGTGACCGGAATTCTGACACCAGGTATAAAATTTTGTGTGCACCGTAAAAGACTATTTAAGTTTTTGGCGGGGAAAATCAGCTGATGTGTGAGTAAAATCAGTAAAATATAAATCATTACACACTCGTTCTGGATAAACACAGCGCTAAAATTCTTTTGTGTACTATAATTTTGTTCTGTGTTCTATTTTTGATTGCATTTTTATTTGTTTGAAATTAGTTTTGACGGAGTTACAGACTTTTGAAAACAGCGTCATCATTTAAGGAAATTCATAAAATAAGTAATCTTTTTATTAATTTAATATCTAAAAATCGGCCCATTCGTTTGGGTTTATAATTATAAAGACTTCTCGAAGGGAAGCTAAAGATTATTTCCACATACTTTTTTTTTGGTTTCATATCTTGAGAATGTGTGGTAGTCAGTTTTGTGAGTGTGGCATTACAAGAACAAGCATATTGTCACCAGATTTTATAGCATTTAAATCCCTTTAAACGCATTCCTGATACAAACACATCTTAAATAAGGTAGTAAAAAAATAACTTTTTGTAAAGCACCATCTGTTTTTGCATTTTCATTCATTTATAATGATATTTAGCTACGTATATAAGCGTCAGAAAACATGTAAAGCTATAGATAGATTACTTCCACATAATTTGATCTATCTTTCAAGTCTTGTTAATCTTCTATTTATAATATGAATTTTTTTTTTTAATTGTGTGTGAGATAAGGACTGTTCCATTGGTGTTCTTTGGTAGACAATCCTGTGCACACGACGGCTGCCAGCAAATTCTAAGTAACTGTTTGTATATCTTCTTTCATTCAAAGTTACAATGCAGGTAGTAAATTTAGAGAAACCAAATTCTAAATCTAATACCATCCTTTTATCAATGGCTAGAGTCAGAGAAACATATGATAATTTAGAAATATTTATGAATGGCATGAAAGCTCAGATAGAGTCACTAAAATATTTAGAGTGGGATGGTAAACAAGTTGTTGTTTTCTTATTCGGGGATTATTTCCTTGTTTTGCTGGAGACACCACAGACATGGGTATATTCCTTGAGCTCCAGACAAACCAAACATTTTCATCAAAGACATCCAGAGAGCATACAACTTGCAAACCAAGAAGTTTGGCCATGTTGATAAGAGATTACAATAGATATATGAAATATGGGAAAGGGAATAAAAGGCAAGTGGCACATTACCATAATTGTTTACACAAACCAATGTTAGAGATTGAAATTGAAAATGTAGCTCCTCCTTACCTTCATATTTTATTAGGCATTGTTTTGAAACACCACAGACTTCTAGAACAGGTAGCAGATACAATAGACGCAAAGATATTTGAGAATTCGCAAGAGATACATGCAAACATTAGTACTTTTAAGAACTTGAAGAGATTTAGTAGGAACTGGAAATAGGCAGAAGAATTAGGAGCTAAAATTGAATTTTTCAGGTAGGTTTTGAACTTTGTGAGGATAAGGAGGAGACAGATAATTTTAAAGTTAGACTTGAAAATGCACAAGATGCGCTGGCCAAACTTCAGTTTCAAGATCTGTGTACTAGGTCTGGTCCAGTTTGCTCACACATGGACAAGGTACTAGCCAAACACAAAATCATACAACAGGCTTATAATAGCAGAGCATTTATAGGGAATCACTGCCACAGATATCTCACACAAAAAGTTTATAAAGATCTTACAAGAGCAATCATTACACAAACACTGAAAATTACAGACAAACAAGATATAACTAACATAGCTTTTATTGCCCAAGAACAATTCAACTCACTGAAAGAAGCATTTGAGAAAGTACACAACAAAATATCACACAGTAAACCAATTAGTAAAGAATCAATAACAGCATCGATAGAGACTTATATGTCTTTGTTCAGAAAGCTATTCCCTAGTAAGACAATTCATAAACAGCACATATTAGAAAAACATTGCGCAGACTGGATCAGAACTCATGATGTATGATTGAGATAATTGTTAGCTCTCATGTTCTGGGGACAATTGGGTGTGTTATTTTAAGGTTATAAATGTGGACATGCAATTTAAACTTTCAATAATTAATGTTTGACGCATGAAACCAAAACAAAACTTTGATATCCATTTTCTGCAGGTTTTCTACTTTTGATTTCTGTAATTTGTGATGCATGTTGATTGTGACCGTTTTAGTGTAAATTGAATTAGAAACAAACCATAACAAAATGTAAAAAAAAACCGTAAATTTTACACTATTTCAGACTATTATATCGTCTGTTCTAATTGTGATAAAATGTTTGTTCTTGTTCTAAAATTTACTCTAACATTTCTAGTCTAGCTTTACTCAAAATTAAAGCCGGTATTTATAATAATAAAGTAGCATAAAAGCAATTCAAACATGTTTTGGGGACAATTGGGTGTGTTATTTTAAGGTAATAAATGTGGACTTGCAATTTAAACTTTCAATAACACTGACAAACAACATTTTTCTTTCTTATATAAGAATACGTGTTCTTAGGTCAGTTTCTTGCGCTGATTTCAAATTTGAAATCCGTTTATCTCTATCACATCGGGTTCTTAAGATATTTGTGAATAAATATATTTTTGGGAAACCGTTATTTGCTCCGTTTCATTTTTACTATATAACTTATTAAAAATTAATAAAATGCAAAATAATTCTACTTTTTATACTGCTAAAAGATGCATGACATATGTTACGCTATTTTTCAAATAGTTGCTGTATTTTGAAATAATTCTGAGCGAAATATGGCTTCTAGAAGTTGTAGAAGTTCGGCTGATCTGTTCTGTTACGTGTGCGGATATTTTACCGATCGTGTTCACCAGAAAAACTTTACACCTTTACTAAAGAAAGCATATGAACTTTATTTCGATTTGAAAGTTGATGATGCAAATAAATCCTGGAAGCCAAATGCAGTTTGTTCGACTTGTGCAAATACATTGGCAGGTTGGTTACGAAAATTTCCAAAGCATAAGTCGATGCCTTTTGGAGTGCCAGTAATAAGGCGTGAACCGACAAATCACGCTACTGATTGTTACTTCTGCTTGACAAATATCCATGGTTTCACTTTTAAAACTAGAAAGTCTGTGGTTTATCCAAATATTGAATCGGTTTTGAAACCAGTGCCTCATGATCCAATCACGAGTCCGATCCCAGTTCCACCAGAACAATATCCATTGGACGTGAATGAACCATCAGAAAGTGATAGTTTACCTGCTTTAGAAACTAATTCTGACTGGGATTAAATAACGGTGAAGATGGTGTTCACTTAATTAACCATTTAGAACTTTCAGATCTAATACGTGATCTCGCTCTTACCAAAGGACAAGCAGAATTACTTGGTTCGCGACTCAAAGAATGGAATCTTTTAGCGCCCAATACTCCGATATCTAAATTTCGTCATAGACTCGGAGAACTTGTTCAATACTTTGAGATGGATGATGACATTTGCTATTGCAAAGATGTAAACTGTCTAATGGTGCACCTCGGTCATGAGAACATAGTCAACGAATGGCGACTTTTCATCGACTATTCCAAGACTAGTCTAAAAGCCGTGTTATTGCATAACGGAAATTTATTTTCATCAATTCCAGTCGCCTACTCTGTTCATATGAAAGAAATTTTTATGACAATATGGCTGTACTTTTGACAAAAATAAAGTACAATGACTACCAATGGCGGATTTGTGGAGAACTAAAGGTCATTGAATTTCTCACAGGCATGCAGACTGGGTATACTAAATTTTGTTGCTTCCTATGTGATTGGGACAGCCGCAACAGACAGGAACATTATGCAAGAAAGGTGTGGCCTATCAGGGATCGTATGCAGCTCGGGCATAAAAATGTAATACACGAGCCATTAGTTAACAAAGAAAGCATCATTTTACCACCGTTACATATAAAGTTGGGGCTCATGAAGAATTCCGTAAAAGCGTTAGATAAAACGAAAAAAGCTTTCACTTATCTTCGAGAAAAGTTTCCGCAAGTTAGCGATGCAAAGATAAAGGAAGGTATCTTTGTAGGACCTCAGATTAGGAAAGTTATTGCAGACAAACAATTCGAGAACTTGTTACATGGTAGTGAACTTCGCGCATGGATGGCATTCAAATCGATCGTCGATAACTTTCTGGGAAATCACAAATCTGTTGACTATGTGCATATTGTTAAGCAGTGTATAGATGCATACAGAATTATGGGCTGTAACATGTCCCTCAAAATCCATTTGCTCGATTCGCATCTTGATTTTTTCCTTGACAACCTTGGCGAGGTCCGCGATGAACATGGAGAATGATTCCATCAAGATATCGCCGTAATGGAGTCACGTTATCAAGGACGGTGGAGTGTGACCATGCTTGCCGATTATTGTTGGATGCTTCATCGCGATGTACCACATGCCATTCACCAATGAAAGTCGACTGCAAAGAAATTCAAGCCTACATAACTGTTATACTTCTTGTACGAATGATGTTGTAATACTGAATGCATTGTTAAAAAAACTCAATTGCGTATTTCTAGAGATCCCGACCTGATAGAGAAAAACGGTGTGCAGATTTAAAAACAGCGCATTAAAATTGACCAGAAAAACATAGAAATGTTAGAGAAAGAAAAAAAAATTTTTTTTTTTGTTAGCCAGTGAATTAATGTTTGACGCATGAAACCAAAACAAAACTTTGATATCCATTTTCTGCAGGTTTTCTACTTTTGATTTCTGTAATTTGTTATGCATGTTGATTGTGACCGTTTTAGTGTAAATTGAATTAGAAACAAACCATAACAAAATGTAAAAAAAAGGTAAATTTTACACTATTTCAGACTATTATATCTTCTGTTCTAATTGTGATAAAATGTTTGTTCTTGTTCTAAAATTTACTCTAACATTTCTAGTCTAGCTTTACGCAAAATTAAAGCCGGTATTTATAATAATAAAGTAGCATAAAAGCAATTCAAACATGTTTTGGGGACAATTGGGTGTGTTATTTTAAGGTAATAAATGTGGACTTGCAATTTAAACTTTCAATAATTAATGTTTGACGCATGAAACCAAAACAAATCTTTGATATCCATTTTCTGCAGGTTTTCTACTTTTGATTTCTGTAATTTGTTATGCATGTTGATTGTGACCGATTTAGTGAAAATTTCATTATAAACAAACCATAACAAAATATATAAAAAACGTAAATTTTACACTATTTCAGACTATTATATCTTCTGTTCTAATTGTGATAAAATGTTTGTTCTTGTTCTAAAATTTACTCTAACATTTCTAGTCTAGCTTTACGCAAAATTAAAGCCGGTATTTATAATAAAAAAGTAGCCTAAAAGCATTAATTAAGCCCTATCAAAAGTAAACATCGCCACATGTTTTTCCCATTAGGAAGCTGACCACGTGACATCTGTCAAGTGGGCTATAAATAGCGCGGTCGGGGAAAAAGGGGAAATAACTAAAAGATCGCTCGCAAACAGCCGTGATGAGGCTGGCAACATCATCATTTAAAACTAAGTGCTACAGAAACAATCACTGTACGATGCTTTGATGCAGGCTTCCTAGGGACCAGCTTCCACGAGAATCAAAAATGGAAATGATGGAATCAGATTACATGAAAAATATATGAAGGAAACATAATAGTCAGGCTGTGGCTATTTCACAAACACGCCAGCAAGCAGTTGGGAGAAATCAGAGCATCAAGAGATGGATTGTAAATAGTCTGTCGGAATCTACCAATATCAAGAAATGTATGATAAATATAATGTCAGAGTGTACCAACATAAAAATATGATTGATAAATAGCCTGTCAGAGTGTACAGACATCAAGAGTTGGATGGTAAACAGCTTGTCAGATTGTACAAACATCAAGAGTTGGATGGTAAACAGCCTGTCAGATTGTACAAACATCAAGAGTTGGGTGGTAAATAACCTGTTAGATTGTACCAACATCAAGAGTTGGATGGTAAATAGCCTGTCAGAGTGTACCAGGCAAGAGATAGAAAACAGATATTCCAAGTAGCCAACCCTTGATACAGAAATGGCACTTGATTTCACAGCTTATGCTCCCTCACCCTAACAAACAATTTCTTGTTTCAAAGTCTTGCAATGAAAAGTGGAACATGGATATTAACAACCATCATTGTTATCATCAGTCTTTGTCACACTTGGAGACTCTTAATACTGTGACTCTGGATGTATGTATGTATATGTCTTTCTTTACCCCCTGCAGGTTTTTATAAGTCCCTCATTGTATATTCGTTTACGATTAAATAATGCCTCATGACAGCTTTCTCTAGCACACAGAATTACTAAAAATAGTAGCAGTGATCTCCAATTAATGAAAGCCATATCATACAGAAGTGCAAGCGAGGACTGGCAGCCTTAAAAACAATGGCTGCCGCACGCTTGGAACAAAGACTATTGTTTCTCCTGTATCATCAGCCCGTGATTTCAGTAATCGAGTACGGGTTAGGAATACTCACGCTGTCAGTGTCACAATGTGAACGACTGGAACGCATTCAAAATTAAGGGATGCGACTAGTTTTGGGCTGTACGCATGATACCCCAATGAGATACATGCTCGAATTGCTGTCGATTATATCCAGATATGCGATAGCCCAAGCAAAAGCATTTATGCAGGTTGTCACGGTACATATATTCGCCGAAATATTAAGTTGGTCACGCTGGGAGTGACAACACTGATAGAATAAAAAACCCGTTTTGGTCAGATGACCCGGAAGGGAAGTAAACTAAATTTTGGCGCAAAGGAGCCGGTGGAGTTCTGGCTGTCGTCCGTAGAGGACGATGTTTGTTCCCTGTCAGCAGTTTGCTGGGATTATTTGGATGCCATTGTGGGTCATAGTGCTTGTTATTTATTCATGTGGTCAGGAGTAGTTTGCATTTTACTAGAATTGTGATGTAGTTTCTAGTGGTGTTCCTTAGACCTTCGTTGATTAGTCATTTTTTGTATTTAACGATGGCCTTACCAGAGTACAGGACTTAGCCGGTGAGCGAAAGTCAGGGTGGTGGTTACTCGGTTGGTCATACCAGCGACTTTGATTCTGATAGATTGAGTTGTTGGTTATTGCAAGTTATATTGGCATTTCTGTGGAATTGTATTTCATACGTATTGCTAGCCGTGTGTGGCTTCTGTGTGTGCAGTGAGTATTAAAGAGGGAACTTACCTATTTTAGGTGTTATGTTTACTTATGTCAGCTATTGTATGCTGTGGTCATATCCTTAGATATTGAGCCAAAGAGTGTAAATTTGTCATGTATTAAATCCACAGCATGAATAGTTAGTTTGGTCTGACACAGGTAAACACAGCCAAAGACATCCTCTACATGAGAATGAAGCTGACATCAAAGGAGCAAGAGGGGGATTCATGGATGACACAGGCAGAGGCTACGATTGGTCAGGTGACCAGGGTTGAAAATGTATCCAAAGGGGAAGACTGGAGTAAGTCAGGGGAGAACTGGATAAACTACCAGCAGGTCATCATTAGCCTTGGCAGAGAGAGCAGATCTTGGGGCAATGGAAAAGCAGAGCTGGAGATTAATCAGCTGATAAGTGATCATGCTGAGGATGATGACGCCATAGTGTACACTGATGGGTCTGTAGTGCATGGTGAGAAATCAGGATGGGGCTTCTCTGTGAGAATAAAGGGCAGGATCATCGCTGAACAGAGTGGAGCCTACATGACAACAACCTCCAGCAAGAGAATGGAGGTAGAGGAAGTTGCTGCAGCACTGAGATGGCTGTCTGAAACTCCATCAACCAGGGCAGTTATATTGTCAGACTCTCAAGCCATGCTTCGGAAAGTTCAGAACGGATGGCTGTGGAAGGAATGGAAAACATCAGTAGAATCCTCAAGTCTTCGAGAACTAGTACGGATCTACTGTCCCGGTCATGCAGGGGTACGTGGCAATGAGAGAGCTGACAGACTGGCCTCGAGAGCACCCATAGTGGGGACACTGGACATGGATAAGGGAGAAATACTAAGGGCTATTAATGATTGCCTGCTGGATAATGACACTGCAATGGATGAATCAACAAGGCTGAGGCTGTTGGAGTTTGGCATCAAACATGGGACTAGCAGGAATGAATGTGAGAGAGGATGCATCCGTCATATGTACAACCAGCATGCTGCAGGTACAATTAGCATTCATACTCTTCGACATTTGCTGAGGGAGACTGAGCACCTATGGGTTTGCCCAGAGTGCAGTTAGGTCGATCCTGATTACCAATAACAATAATGAAAACCATAAAACTGACTATTTTGATACTTAACCACAATCAGTCTTGTAATCAGTGGTGGTTATCTCTGACGCACACAGCTGTCAAAATGTTAGATTATGGTTCATTTAAAAAAAACTCTGATGATGATACACACAGAGACAGCCATTAAGATAACTTTCATAATAATAATATGCAGATATTTGCACTGGTAATTGTGGAATTCGCTACCAAACTGCTGACTCTCACATCTGGAATAGTCCAGACTGACTATAGCCCAGATGAGAGATTCTAGAAATTAAAATGTCATGTGTAGGTCCCAGAGGTTTCTATGGAGACAGACAAAGAATAGAACCACTGCTTCTTCAGGCATATCATATAAAATGACTTAATACAAGGGGGAGGGGGGAGGGTTGGCAACATCATCATGTGAAAACAAACACGGATGCAAGACCACATGACTGCTTTAATGAAAGCTTCTTGCAAGTGGACCAGTTACATTGGTAGCTCCATGATCCATTAAAAGTGAAAAGTAAAGGAACAATCACATTCACAATGTTAAGTTGGAGACAAAAATCCTCCAAACAACATTTATAACTCACCTTTACTCTGCTATCAACAAGAATTGTTATAGCCGGTGCCAAGTTGGAGCAGGAAGTTGGGTATCTTTTTTCATAGTGGTTCATCTCTGCAGGTCTGCTTATGTCCTTCACCTTGCTGAACAAGACCGTAGCAGCACTCTCATCCAGATTCTCAACTGCTCCATTTAAAGCAGGCACTCTTAATACGATATTTCCTGGAGAAAAGAGAAAGACGTTCATTCTAATATACAATTACATGTATGCAAAGCGACACTAACATTTTCTGAGTAAATATATATGTTTATAAATTTTCAATATTTCTATGTTCATCTTCATGTTATCTAATTTTCCGGGAGAGGGGTGTTACGGTAGATGATATTAACGCCGTCTGCTAAAGGTTAGCAGACGTGCAATTGTAAAGGTTAAGACATTTAATATATTGCGATAGATGTTTCAATTATTGAACGCTCCATACACGATCGATTATGACGTGTCTAGCGTTGTTTGGGTCACAGTCGGTAACTAGGAGACGCTACCCTTTGTTACTTGACCGCCAAGCTGAATAGCTGCGTTTTTTTCTAACCTTCCAATTCAATGGCATGATATAGCCATTTATATGTGCATTTATGATGGACCAGGGTCAGTCCTAGAACTCTATATGAGAGGAAACTTACGGAGGTTAGTGTTTAACTAGAATCCTCAGAAGGAGGAGAATAATCGTCAATGAATATTCAGACTATGAATATTCAGTTTGCACTCGCTGGGATGCACCAATAAATTACTCACTGTCGGCAGGTTAGCCATGTCTAGCTGCGCGTGCATATAGCTGTGATGTTCTGACGAACAATACTGCATTGTATCCTTAAACGGACAAAAGAAACTATTAACACGTAAAACCAGAATAGTCTACGTATTGTTATGATTAATTTAATGCATGACTTAGATTATATTCTACAGGACTTATGATGATCAACCCTTTGATAATGAGAAGGTAAACATGACCTAACACGGGTGTACTATGTGATTGAAATATTAATACGGACTCAACCTGAAGGCATTAATTACTTTATAGCTGTAATGTTTATTAACGCTGAACCAGCAGGTTCAAATTAATTTATGCATGACTTATGTTCTGTTCCTATTTGAAATGATCATCCTCATTCGGACTCAACCATTAATTACTTTATTAATGTTGCTGAGTTCAAGTTACATGAACTACTTCTTCATACCATGCTACTGAGTTGTATGAACACCTTCACCCTAATTCGCGTAATAATAAACAAAGCACGATGAACAAAAGATCACTAAAGTAACCATACTCAGTGCATGATCTTCAACCGGCAAATAACTCAGCAACAAAGTGGTGGCCAGTGTGGGGAACGACAGAAAAAAGAAACAAACTTCTGTTCCTTACGCACAGATTAATCACAATATTTACGATCAAGTTTCGATCACATGATCCAGTCGAAGATGACGTCTTACTCATTATAATGCCTAACAACGTGACGTCACCGAAAGTCGTGTAGGTGAACTGTCGGAGAAACCAAAGTCGTTCTCTAAGCCTAACCAGGGGAAACATGAGCCATTGAAGCAAACACACGATATGGACTACAGGAGCAGACAGTCAGGGGCATTAGCCTAGCTGTTGACGACCTCTAGCACTGATCTAAGCAACGGAAAAGATAAGTCTAGCTGTTTAAACTGTCGTCATTGCAAACAGTAATACTGAGTCCATGCCTTTTGCCTGCATAGGCATGTCTTTTCTGAATGTGTTTCATGTATTTTTTGGGTTGTTTTAATGTGTTGTTAATTTGTGGGCGGTAGGGAGGATGAACCGAAATTAGATTCTGTGGCTCTCACGATGCCTGAATTGATTTCGGTCGTTTCTTAGGGCAGTTAAACGATTGCATTTTTGGAAGCCCCATTGAGGTTTGCCATTGGACTACCTGTCCAGATCTGCTATCGTTTGACGATTTGTGTTAGCTGTGCCGTTCCGTAGATAACTGGCGTATTTTATTTGTACTAAGTTCACATTTTTATTCAGTTTTGTATCATGTTCGTTAACTATTTCGTCCAGTCTACTCTTACTATCAATTTATTTTATGATTGTTAAATGTTGTCCGTTATGAGTCCTGTGATGTCATCATTTTTTGCATTCATTTTTTTTTGTGTACTTTGAATATTAAGTTGACCTCGGGTCAGTCTTTGACCCTTCATTTGGCTTGTGACACTTCCGCTTGTTTTATTTAGTTCATAAATTCATTTTTAATTGTGAAAATGTCTTGGTTGCGTCTTGACATTGTTTGTACCCTTTAGTTGCATCATTGTTTTGTTTGTCCTCATGATATATATTAAATACTACATTAATCATATGATAATATATTCAATAATACACTTGTAATTTAATTTAATTAATTTTTTTTGATATTTAAGGTTAATATGGGACATTGCATAATTATGCAGTGATAGTCCAAGAAATTAGCACTACAATTTATAAGAGATGCCTAGGGCATAATAATATAATATATATATATTGACCAAATAAAATAATCTTATAGTCTACCTTTGAGGTAATAGACCCATTGTATATTATTTAATATACTTTTCTAGTACTAAGAGAGTGACTTAGTACATTGAACAATATAATTACTAGGAATCATACCCAACATTATTGGATATTAAGATTAATTGTGTGATGTAATTACATTATAGTTAACAGATATCATAACTATTTATGATATAGTTAGTACTTAGATACAATATTGTTACAAAATATTGTCTATTAGTTGAACTTAGACATAAGAGTTCAGTACTATTGTGATTATTTATATTGAATATTCCTAAGTTGAGTAAGTATAATAATTACTCTGAAGCTACTATTGACTATTTTAATCAGTAATTATCAATAATTACTTACCAGATAAAAGTCAAAATGCTTACTATAGACCATTTCGTTAAAATTGGTAAAGAATATGGTTATAAATCTCAAGAACTTCGTCAGTTTGCTGAGGCAGAACTGGAAAAACATAAAGCAGAAATGGAGGAACGTGAAAGAAAAGAAGCAGAGAAAAAGGCTGCGTTAAAGAAAGAGGAAGAGGAACAAAAGGTAGCATTAAAGAAAGAGGAGGAGGAACGTGAAAGAAAGGAAGCAGAACGTGAGATGAAGCAAATTGCCAAAGAAAATAGATTAAGAGAGATTGCTCAACGTGAAAGAGAAGAGCAAAGAGCAATCGCCAGACAGGAAGAAGAGAATAAATTGAAACGAGAGGAAATTATTTTACAACAAGAAATGGAATTGGCGCGTATTAAATTGGAGACAGCAAGATTACAAGCACAAAGTGCTGATGCAAACCAGAATAATAACTCACAAAATGGATCGTCATCCAGCCAAACTAAACATTTCTACAACTTTAAATTACCCACTTTCAACTTAAACGTGGACGACCTTTCATCGTTCCTGTCACGTTTTGAACAGACTTGCAAAACAAATCATTTGCCTGAAGAGTCATGGGTACTCAAGTTAAATGAATTCTTGGTTGGAGAACCATTGACGGCTTCTCAAAATGCTGACCCATCAATAGCAAATAACTACGGTGCTATTAAGTCCTTGCTTTTACGAAGGTTTCACCTGGATGAGGAACACTGTAGGTTGAAATTTAAGGGAATTTTACCTGAATCTCCAAAAGATTTTGCAGGATTCATTGCGAACATACGCAATACATTTAATAGATGGGTTGAACTGGCAGAAGTCAACAAATCGTACGACAAATTAATTGATTTACTACTACGGGATAAGGTATTATCTTCGGTTAGCCAGCCATTCTTTGCATATTTGCAGGAGCGTAAACCAGGTACTATTGACGAGTTGGAAAAAATTTCTTTAAACTACTGTTCGGCACATCCGAATGCGAACATTTCTAACTCTTCATTAAGAGAACCTCTACCTGTGGCGTCTAATATGGCCTACAATCATAATAATAAACAAAGACATCACAGTGTAGACAGAAGTAGGTTCCAAAGAAATCACAATGTTAACTTTCAGAAGGGACATAATAATGATTTCAACAATAAAAATGAGTTCAACAGAGGTAGATCACGAGATAGAAATTATTCACCTCAAACAAACTACCACAATAGTCAACATAACACTAATTATAATCGATCACATACCCCGAAAAATAACAATAACTGGAATGGTAATAATCATGGCTCGAGACATCGAGATAATAGTTACTATAGAGGACGACGAGATAATTCTAACAATTATACTCGGAATCGATCTCATTCTCGGGGATCATCTCATTACAACCATAATACAGGGGCGGCAGTTACAAATAATACTACCCCTATAGCTCAGGTCCCACTTGACAATAATACAACACAGTCTTCTGCTGCATGTTTTGCTATTAATTATAATGTTGGCAAATAGTTGCCAACAATGCAATCTTATTTTTCAGAAGGCGAAAGAAACAGTGCTTAACTGCGGACATATTACACCAGAGGTAGGTCTTGCAGTCAACGATGGAACAGGCTTACTAATTTTTAACAGGGGATTAGTTAATGGATCCGTCGTCTCAGTGCTGAGGGATTCAGGATCCACGACGATTGGTGTACGTCAGTCGCTGGTACATCCTAGCTGTGCGACAGGAGAATATGTACGCTGCATGACATTTGGTGGAACTATTGAGTTTTACCCCACAGCTATTGTTCATATTAGAACACCCTTTTTCACAGGGAATGTAAAAGTATGTATGCTAAAAAAAGCCTATAGCTGATCTGATGGTTGGTCGTATACACGGTAGTAAAGATTGTACTCCAGATGAGATCATAGAATGGGAGAAACATAACCTATGCACTGGAAACGCCGTGACGACTAGAGCGCAGACTCAACTCATGGAGAAATTTAGTGATAATAAAATGGATGCAGACAACCAAGAGGAGTTTGTAGTCAATTCACCTATTGACAGGGAAACATTTGCAACCAAACAAAAAGAGGATAAATCTTTAAAAAAAATTTTTAAGCTGGTTGATAAAGTTGACAATCTATCCTCAGGTAATAATAACAAACATTGGTTTGTTATTAAAAATGACATATTGATTAGATGTTTTAATGACAAATCACAAATGAAACAACAAGTTATGGTCCCGTATACTTTTAGACGGTACATTCTTCAACATGCACATGACTCATATTGTGCTGGACATATGGGATATACTCGAACACGATCTCGAGTACTGTCTTCATTCTTTTGGCCAGGAGTGTCAAGAGATATTTCACAGTATGTACGTTCCTGTACTACATGCCAAGAAGTGAAAGCACGTGGAGCTTTTCACACGGCGCCTATTCAGGCTTGCGATATCTCAGTAAGACCTTTTGACAAGATGGCCATAGATATTATTGGTCCATTGCTACCATCGGCCAGAGGACATAGATTCGTCCTTACGTGCATTGATTTGTGCACACGATGGCCAGAAGCTATCCCATTAAAGACCACCACTACCACAGATGTAGCTGATGCACTACATCTCATCTTTTCTAGAATAGGGTTTCCTAGAAAACTTTTATCAGACCATGGGTCACAGTTCATATCTGACACCATGAAGGAAGTCATGAAAACATGGAACATTGATAGGAATTTAAGTAGTATTTATCATCCTGTGAGTAATGGTGCAGTTGAAAGACTTAACCGTACACTTAAACAACTACTACATAAGGTTACTGTTAAGCACCCTCATGACTGGGACAAAGCACTCCCAGCTGTTCTATTTGCTTATCGGGAGATACCGCATGAACAAACTGGCTTCTCTCCCTTTGAATTAGTTTTTGGTGCTCCCCCAAGAGGTCCTATGGGACTAATAAAAGACTTATTAATTGACGAGGAGATGACTCAGGACACTCAGTCATCTTACGAGTATGTGATTAATCTTCGGAAGAACATTATTGAGTCTTGCCAGTTGGCAACAGCTTCTTCTGAGGCTGCAAAAGCTAAGGCTCGATCTCTACAAAATAGGTCTCGACGATTACGCCAATTATTCCCAGGCGATGAGGCTTATGTGTTACTTCCTCACAATAACAATAAATTATTGACATCTTGGAATGGTCCTTACAAAGTCATTGATAAAATTTCCGACGTTGATTACGTCTTAGATATCAAGGGACACAAAAAGATATTTCATATTAACATGCTCAAGCAATTTCATACACGTCCTGAACACTTACAGTCAATTTTTCATGAACTAGATGACAACACAGTATCTACTTGTTATTATTCCAACTTATCCGTCATCCAGGAAGAAGAATCTTCTTTTCCTGAGGTACAGTTACCGTTACCGGTACCAGTAGTTCAACCTACTGAATCTTGGCGGGATGTAACCATCTCTTCAACGGTTACACCGCAACAGCGTCTACAGATTGCTAATCTATTACAATCTTATCCAGATGTGTTGACCGACGTCCCGGGTCGCACATCGGCTATCAGTCATGACATTACTCTCAATGACGATACACCTATTCGTGTACATCCCTATTCGGTTCCTTTACATTTCCTTGCTAAAACTACTAAGGAACTTGAACAGATGTTGTCTCTGGGAATCATTGAGACTAGTAATTCGCCATTCTCTTCTCCATTAGTGATTGTCCGGAAGAAGGACAATAACATCAGACTATGTGTTGACTATAGAAAATTAAATGCTAAGACTATAGTTGACAGCGAACCACATCCACTTATCGACGACTTACTGCCACGTCTATCCAACGCAACTATATTTAGTAAGATAGACTTAACTAAAGGTTATTGGCAGATACCACTGACCGAAAAGGCTAAGTACTACACCGCATTTTCCACTCCACAAGGTCTATACCAGTGGAATGTGATGCCTTTTGGGCTTGTTAATGCGCCAGCTACCTTCATTCGCCTGATGCGACAAATTTTATCAGGTAGACCAGACGTTATTACTTATATTGACGACATATGCTTGTTTAGTTCGTCGTTTGAGGAACATGTTTCGGGACTTAGATATGTTTTCGACACTCTAAGGAATTATCATCTAACTGCTAAACCTACAAAGATGCAGATCGCGTGTAATGAGATAACCTTTTTGGGACATATCATTGGAACGGGATATATCCGAACGTTACCTAGTACAGTCTCCAAAATTCTAAACATAGCAGTTCCTCAGACGAAGAAACAGGTCAGGAGTTTGTTAGGACTTGTTCAATATTACAGTAAATTCATACCAAACTTGTCATCCATCACGGCTGTATTGTCTTCATTGTTAAAAAAAGACATGCCGGTGAAGGTGACATGGACTGGTATATGCAATGAAACTTTCAACAAAATTATAAATTTGTTTTCGCATGAACCAATTTTAAGACTTCCCGATGCTTCCAAAAGATTTTTCTTACGAACAGATGCTAGTAACTACGGCATTGGTGCATGCCTGCTCCAGAACCATGATGGCGTTCTACATCCTACCTTATATATTTCAAGAAAGCTAAAGCTGGCAGAAACAAAGTATTCCACAGTGGACAAGGAACTTTTATCAGTTATATGGGCAATCACTAAACTGGAAAAGTTCTTGCTTGGTGCTCCATTCACCATATAAACTGACCAACGTGCTGTAGCATCTTTGCGTCGATCTAATCACAAAAGCCAAAAACTCGCCAGATATGCGATCATCCTACAGCCATTTGAATTCTCCATTGAACATATTCCTGGCACTGAAAACATTGTGGCGGATGCGTTGTCACGTAATCCTATTGACGACGAATAATCAACATTGACATTCCTAAAACACGTCAATCATCACTACATTGGATAGAACGAAGTATCAACTATAAGGGAACTAACCTTGCCTTCAATTTAATATTTATAAACACTATATACATCACAGAATTGAACTAAAGACAATCAAGGTATACATATTGACATTGAAACTTCGTCTAACGTCCATACACAATATATGAATATTCGTTGAACAATCATGGAACAATATCTGACGACAAGTCGAACTTATTATCCTATGTGCACTTAATTCTTGGATCCTAGGATAATTGACATTTCTGTCCGACGGAAACGTTTCAACACTTTGTCTAAAAGAATTCATCAGGATCAGGACTACGGATGGATCATCATATCCTATACTAATTAATTAGTTAACTTAACTTCTTAATTGAATTATTATCAATAAAATGATATGTGAGAAAAAAATGAAATGAAAGAACAAAAAAAGAGAACGAAATATAAAAAGAAGAAATTATGAAAAGAGAAAATAAATCTCACACAAGTATTAGATTAATATTTTTTTTAATGTACCTATACGTTATTTAGTTAGTTAAATTAGATAGTTATTATTCACTAACACTTAACACACACAATTAAGTTAAAACTTATATTCGAATTTCTTTCTATTTCTTCTCACTTATTTTGTCTTTTCTTCTCTCATAACATCGCGTTACATTAGAATCTTAATAATTTAACTCTTAGTTTAATTAATTAATTTAATTTTAATTAGTCAAATTAATTCCTATATGACATACTAATACGACAGACCTTACTTTAATTTAATTCTATCATTCACTATTAACATTAGACATTTTATTTAGTTGATATAATAATATGTATAATATTGATATATAATGTGATTAATGTTAGATGACTATGACAAATAGTTAGTTGACATGACCGCGACACGGTTCTACTCAGAACATCGTCGGCCATATGTCACAATTGTGTTAAATTTTTTGAAAAAATTGTTAAGTCAGATAGATCTTGAAAAAAAATCTATCGATTTTTTTTCCCCGGTGTACAGGGAATTGTTACGGTAGATGATAAAAGGTTAGCAGACGTGCAATTGTAAAGGTTAAGACATTTAATATATTGCGATAGATGTTTCAATTATTGAACGCTCCATACACGATCGATTATGACGTGTCTAGCGTTGTTTGGGTCACAGTCGGTAACTAGGAGACGCTACCCTTTGTTACTTGACCGCCAAGCTGAATAGCTGCGTTTTTTTCTAACCTTCCAATTCAATGGCATGATATAGCCATTTATATGTGCATTTATGATGGACCAGGGTCAGTCCTAGAACTCTATATGAGAGGAAACTTACGGAGGTTAGTGTTTAACTAGAATCCTCAGAAGGAGGAGAATAATCGTCAAATTCGTATGAATATTCAGACTCGCAGTCTCACTGTCGGCAGGTAGCCATGTCTAGCTGCGCGTGCATATAGCTGTGATGTTCTGACGACAATACTGCATTGTATCCTTAAACGGACATTGACACGTAAACCAGCAGTCTACGTTATTGATTAATTTATGCATGACTTATACGGACTTATGTTCTACTCCTATTTGAAATGATCATCCTGTGTGTACATGTGATTAAATATTACGGACTCAACCTGAAGGCATTAATTACTTCATTAATGTTGCTGAGTTCAAGTTACATGAACTACTTCTTCATACCATGCTACTGAGTTGTATGAACACCTTCACCCTAATTCGCGTAATAATAAACAAAGCACGATGAACAAAAGATCACTAAAGTAACCATACTCAGTGCATGATCTTCAACCGGCAAATAACTCAGCAACAAGGGGGGCAAGAGGAATGGAAGAGATAAAACTGAATGGAGAGGATGTTGGATGGTTCAACAGCAGAACTGATAAACAGTAATGAGACAGGAAGTTATGGAGATAGGCTACATGATCACCTATACCACAAGGCATGGTACTTGAAGATAAAGAAGATTGTTTATACAAATATATCATGGATGTTATAAAAAACATGTCAGGGAGGTTTCAACATCTGTTTGTTTAAAGAAAACCAGACAAGAAAGGCGACATGCATGGTCCAGTTTCATTAAAAAAAATAGGGTGAGGGATACCTGGACTCTTACGCTAGAAACTTTGACTGTAGAATGTTCAGAATTTAGTGAATTACCAGGGGGAAAAAATCCAGCCTAGAAGAATATATAGCCCAATTCACAATGTCCTTAACCTTACTTACTTAGTCGTTCCCCTTCTACCGTGAGGTGTAGAGGTTTGGAAGAGAGAGCGCCAGACTATCCTATCGGCTGTCTTCCTCCTGGCCTGGTTCCATTCTAGTCCTCGGTCCTTCAAATGTCCTTCCTTGTCTAATGTTGTCCTCCCAGTGGACTCTGGGTCGTCCTGGGGGTCTGGATCCTTGGCTCTTTGTTTCCCATGCTTGTCGTGGTAGCCGATCTTCTCCAATTCTGCAGACATGGCCAAACCATCTTAGTTGGGACTGTTCTGCTTGGGTCTGCAGGGGGTGGGATTTAAGGCCTTGACGTATCGTCTGGTTGCGTACCATGTCTCTTCTTGTTACTTCAACCACCTTCCTCAGATACCTCATTTCTGAGGTTTGGATCTGGCTTTTGTGTTGTGGGTTGTAGTCATTGCCCATGACTCGCATCCATATGTCAAGACTGGGACATAGGTGGAGCGGTATACAGCCATCTTCGTTTTCTTACCAACCTCTCTCTTGCTGAGGAATCCTCGATTTATGGCCTGAAAAAGTCTCCCAGCTGCTGCTTTTCGAGTGGCCAACTCTTCTTTAATGCCTCCATTTCGGTCTATAACAGCTCCGAGGTATTTAAAGTGGTCGACCTGCTCCAGGACCTGTTCTCCCAGCTTAATCTGATGTCTTCTTTCTTCTCGTGATATCACCATGGATTTTGTTTTAGAGCTGCTTATGACCATCCCTCTCTTCTCCAGCTCTTCCTTCCAGACTTGCAGGTTGGATTGGAGATGTGCCTCTGATTTAGCAATCAGGGCAACATCATCAGCAAATGCCAGCTCCGAAATACAGACCTGTCTCATCTTCCAGTACCCCACTGAATACTTTCTTGTTCTCTCCTTACATGCCTTGATGACATCGTCCATGAGGAGTATGAAAAGGTAAGGTGACAGGATATCACCTTTGTAAAGTTTCAGTCTGTCAAGTTGCTTTCACACACACACTGGATGCTCTGTAAGGAAGAGTGGTGTGTTGTTGAGATCAGGCATGCTCCAGTCTACCCAGCTGTAAATGGGTAACTCACCCTAGTCCTGAGTTAGGGAAGGCAAAGGCTCCAGGGGAAGCAGGCCCTAAACTTGGTCACTTCAGCCGACGCAGGATGGTGGATGTATGAAGTAGAAGTGTAGAGTGTGATTACCGCGAATGGTGTACTGTTCGTGTGCTGACCAATATAACCACTCATACACTTGTCTACAAGGCACCAATGCAGACTGCTGGAATCTTTGTTTACTCAATTTATTCAGACGTACACACTGGGACATACGAGTACATCATGGTTTGTTGACATATCAATTGGTAGGTATACATAGCAGATCTGAAGTCATGACACATTCAGAAATAATGGGCAGTACATCAAAAGTTCAATGTCATGATACATTATGGCCACATCCCCCTATCTGACTAAACGCGTCAGTGAAGGGCGGATCGATAAATAACTAAAGTTACTTGACGTCCATAGTTTGTAGCATATATTATGAAACCACGAAGGGGGGTTTCTAGCAGGATTGAGATCTCTCTGTCACTGTCCGATAATAAGATAAATAATCCGTTCTCTTGGCAGTGATCAAAACATATGATGACCGAAATCCAACATGGCTACCTCCCTGAGTTGTCGTTCACTCATTCATAGGAAGGAGAATATAAGCCAGAGTTAATTTACAATGGGTATATAAAGGATTTCATAAATGTTTCCATACAGCTCTACGGTGATCAGGTTAGTTCACGTAGCCATAACCGCTGCAGGAAAATCTGTCATCTTCGTCGATACAAAACACGACACTAGCATAGCGAAGCACAAAAGTCAAGCTAGGCCTAACCGACGAGAGATCATCAAAAATAGGAGCTGGGTTTACCTGGAGTCCGAATCATCTATATACTGACATAAGGAGAGTCTCTAACACAAACTATCGTAGAGACACCATCTCCTTCAGAAGAAAAACCACTTCGTAAGACATTTTTTCTTGACGAAAGGACCAGCTCTTGAAAAACGTACCCCGCCATTTGTAAGCAGTACATCGGAACTCATCACGACTTGTCAAGACAACTCATACTTCCGCTAGCAAGAATACAAGAATCTAGTCCCTCCTACCCATCCAAAATATACAATATAGGACTGATTCTACTTGTACTAATAATATGTAATACATATGAATTCAGGCCATAAACACAATAAGCAAATTAATATATTTTCTGGCCCTAAAAAATAAGTACAAACGCAAGCGCAATATCCTTGCGCTGGATCAATATCCAGAACGATTACTCCTATAATCAAAAGTGTGAATCAAACATGGATTATCTCGCTTTTACCATAGACAGCATTTTCATACACAAATGAATGAATGTCTATATTTTTCCCATATTAAATAGCCATATCGATTTTTGTAAAATGTGCGTCAAAATATGCACGCTACAGATTACCACACCCCTCGGGAAAAAAAAAATGGTACATTTTTTTTTTTTTGAAATACATCTAGGAGCAACATACAATAGGCTCACAACGCACCAATAACAATGCGCAGATGATAAGCATAAGTTTTATGACCTTAGAGAAAGTACTTCTCTAAGTATAAATATTTCCAGAGAGGTGTCACCAACGCATACTACAATATTAGCAATGACACAATTTTCACATTAGTTTATACATAAATTGCATCTAAGATATCTTAACATCATGATCATCAAAGACGAAAAACATTGAAAGATCAGCGGTGAATACATATCAATGAACCGCTAAGTAGTGTTACAATCAATATATGATATATTACATATGTGTACACATTTCAACATAGAAACAACTGTATCAAAGTTGTATAACAGTTATGAATCATGTGGGCATCTAGACAAAATATCTGCCATCACATTTTCTGACCCACGGATAGCTCGCACCGAAAAATGAAATGGCTGTAGAGCAATCGCGTATCGCGTTGATCTCGCGCTCTTCAGATTTTTACTCTGAATAGCCGTAAGAGCTTTCTGGTCAGTTTCCACAATGAAATGCGCGCCCAGAAGAAATCTTTGCAGTTTAAGGATTGACCAAACCATAGCCAATAATTCACGGTCTAGGACCGAGTAATTCTTCTCTGCGGCATTTAATTTCCGAGAAATATACATCACAGGATGCAGAGTTCCAGAGTACTCTTGCATTAGTGCAGCTCCAATCCCGGTGGATGAAGCGTCACTACGAAGAATAAATGTCTTATCCTTAGAAGGCAATACTAGGATAGGTGAAGTAGAAAACATAGTTTTAACCTTATCCAAAGAGGATTGACATTCTTGAGTCCAATGGACTACATTAGGAGACCCTTTCTTTAGCAAGGAAGAAAGAGGTGACATAATGGAGGACAGATTCGGGATGAATCGTCCATAAAATTGTATTAGACCTAAAAGACTTCGTACTTGCTTTTTAGTCTTAGGAATAGAAATGTTAAGTATCTTACTTGTATTATGGTCTTCTGTTTTTAGGAACCCATGACCAACACGGTGTCCCAAAAAGATATTTCGCTAAAACCAATACATGCTTTCGATGGTTTCGCTGTCAGGTTATGCTCGCGTAAGATAGACAATAGTTCATTTATACCATTATAGTGATCGTTCCAAGTATCACTGAAAAGACAGATGTCATCAAGATACGCAATGACATCTGAGCGATGAGATAGGATTCGACGCATCATGCGTACAAATGTTGCAGGGGCGTTCATAAGACCGAAAGGCATGAAATTCCATTGGAATAGACCCCTAGGCGTCGAAAAAGCAGTAAACGGTTTGGCGTGTTCGGATAGTGGAACTTGCCAATATCCCTTAGACAAATCGAGTTTAGTAAAGAAGTGAGAATTCGATAGTCTCGTAAGTAGCTCTTCTAGTAAAGGCATAGGTTCAGCATCGAATTTAGTCACTTGATTCAATTTGCGATAATCCACGCAAAGACGTATGTTATTGTCTTTTTTCCGTACTATAACCATCGGCGAAGAATATGCTGATGTGGATGGTTCAATAATTTTTAACTCTATCATCTCATCTAACTCTTTCTCTACCTGTGCTTGAAAATGTATCGGGATAGGATACGGTCTGACTCTTATAGGACTATGGTCAGTAAGAATAATGTCATGTTGAATGACATCCGTTTGACCAGGAATGTCAGTAAGGACATCCTGAAATTGTTCTAACATAGTAGAAACTTGTTTCTGCTCTCCTGGAGATAATTCTGGAGAAATTGCAACATCTTTCCATGATTCATTAGAGTGAAGAGGAATCATTGGAAAAGGTAAATTTACATCCGAGAAACTCGTTTCCTCATCCTGTATTACTGACAGAGATGAGTACTGTCCATGTTGGACTGGAAAATCGTCCGTTGCCTGGAAAACAGGTTGTAAATAATCAGGACGTTCATGGAATTCCGTGAGCATGTTGATGTGGAAGGTTTTACGCTTCCCGTCAATATCGACGATATAGTCAACATCGGAAACTTTTGATATTATATCGTACGGACCTTTCCAAGAAATGAGAAGTCTATTTTCCCTACAAGGTAGCAAGACAAATGCTTTGTCACCTGGACAAAGTTGACGCAAACATCTCTTTTTATTGGCAAATTCCCTTGCCTTCTGTTTCGCAAATTCAGAAGAAGCAGTTGCCAATTTGCATGCTTCAATAATCTTGTGTCTAAGTGCGATGACATATTCATAAGAGGATTTTGTGTCATCGACAATATTATCAGCAGTTATAAGATCATGAAGTAAGGACATAGGACCTCGCGGTTTCGCGCCAAAGACAAGTTCAAAGGGAGAAAATCCTGTATGTTCGTTGGCGACCTCTCTATATGCAAAGAGAGCCGCGGGTAAAACCCTATCCCAATCCTGAGGATGATCTTCTGTTATCTTACCTAGTAGGTTTTTCAGAGTTCTATTCAAACGTTCCACCATCCCATTGGACATAGGATGATAAATACTACTCAGCGATCTCTCTATCTTCAGAGTCGACATTACTTGAGACATGGTATCCGATATAAGTTGGGTACCATGGTCGGATAATATTTCTGCTGGAAACCCCAGACGAGAAAATATTAACCAAAGAGCATCTGCGACATCAGCAGTAGTTATGCTCTTTAGAGGAACAGCCTCCGGCCAACGTGTGCACATATCAACACACGTCAAAATAAATTGGTGTCCTCTAGCAGACTTTATCTTAAATGGACCAATGATGTCTATCGCCATTTTTTGAAATGGCCGAATGGGAATGTCTGCAGCCTGAATAGGTGCATCATGGCGTGGACCTCTGGATTTAATCTCTTGACATACTTTACAAGATCGACAATAGATTCGTATGTCCTTATTCACAGCAGGCCAAAAGAAAGATTGAAGAACTCTAGCTTTAGTACGGGAAAAACCCATATGTCCAGCACACTGCGAATCATGAGCGTGCTGTAAAATTTTAACTCTCATATTTTTAGGCACAAGGATTTGAGAATGAATGGACTTAGCGGAGTCTTGTACCATACGTACAAGTACGCCATTCTTCATCGTAATCCAAGATTTACGATTAGTATCCTTATTCGGATCACCTTTTGTTGCCAGAGTAAAGAATTTCTTTAGAGTAGGATCATCTTCCTGCTGTTTGATAAAGGAATCGTGTGAAATCTCCAAGGGATCATCTTGGATCTGCGCATCATTATCTTCAGAATGTGAAGATTGTGGCATATTGAGAGCTTGAGCCCTAGTGATTACTGCATTAGCAGATTGCATATTAACATTTTCCCAATTAGAAATTTGCTGTGGAGTGCATTCTTTCACCCCGTGAATGCGACCGATGATAAGATCAGCGATCGGATTCGGCAAGAGACATGCTTGCACCTCTCCTGTAAAGAAAGGCGTAGCAATATTGATAATGGCAGTGGAGTACTTCTCCAATGTGCCACCAAATGTTACACATTTGACTATATTGCCTGTAGCTCGAGAAGGATTTACGAGTGATTGCCTCACTCCAATGGTAGTGCACCCCGAGTCGAAAAGAATTGATACCGGAGTACCATCTATTAGGCCCCTATTAAAGACAAGAGCACCCCTTCCATTATGCGCGATTGACGCATGGAGAGCGGGAAGTGGGTGACCGCAGCTTAAAGTAGAAACTGTGGTTGGATCGAATAATGTTTTGCATTGCGAACACTCAGATGCTCTAGCAAAATCAAAAGCGGAATTCGCTACACTATTGGAGTCTTTTTTATCATTATTCTGATTATCGGCGTCGTGGAACTCCTGTTGTGCAGAGTTAGCCTGGTAATAAGATTTACCATGTCTTTTGTGTTGTGATCTACCTCGGTTATAATTGTCTCTATAATTATTATTGCCTCTGTTATAACCCCTATTTGGGTTTGAATCATAATATTCATGATCATAATCATCATGCTCATTATATTGAGTATCCCTGTAATATTGTTTCTTTTGTCTCCATGAAGCACTTGGGTAGTTCCTATAGCTACTCCCTTTCCGAGAATTTCTAACATTATGGGTACCCCTCGCGTGTCGAGGACTATCAGCCCGATTCCAGTTCTTCGAAGAAGAACCCTGATTTGAGTGGTTATCTTGGTTTTGATACTTATTCCAATTAACCTTTTTATCAAATTTATTTTTAGCTCCTTGGAATTTGTGTGAGTAATTCTGATTATATTCTGTTGCCGAAGCAACTGGCATACTCTCTTTAATGTTAGAGTTACTAAGAATCATGTCAGGGTGTGCCGTGGCATACTGGTCACAATATTCTTCCATTTGCTTTATTGTACTAGGTTTACGCTCATGTAAGAACTCTAGGAATGATTTATTTACAGAAGACATGACCTTGTCTCTTAGCAATAAATCTGTAAGACCATCAAATGTTTTCTCTGTTTTGGATAATTCAATCCATCGTGAAAGTGTAATTCGTGCTTTTGAGATGAATTCTGAGAATTCTACACCTACCTCAGGTCTCATTGTTTTAAACAAAAGACGATAACCTTCTTCAGACAGCTGATATCTCTTTATCAAAGCTGCCCTAACAGCATCATAATTATCTTTGTCGGCCTCTTCAACAAAATATAACTTACTCAGAGACTCCCCTTTTAGATTTTCAGACAACTGATTCACATACTGTGATTTGTCAACATTATGAGATCGACAAGCCCGTTCAAATCTAGAAAGCCAAAATGTTATGTCATCACTGGTAGGGTTAAACGCTGGTACTTTGACCTTGTACACAAAGGGTTTACCATTACCACCAGATGCCTGATTAGCATTACTCATACATGTCAATTTTAATTTCTCTAATTCAAACTCATGTTCTCTTATTGCTTTTCTCTCTTCAGCTTCTCTATCTAATCTTTTCTGTTCTGCAGCCGCTTCTAATTTTTTCTGTTCTGCAGCAGCAGCAACTTCTAGTTTTTTCTGTTCTGCAGCAGCAGCAACTTCTAGTTTTTTCTGTTCTGCAGCAGCTTCTAATTTTTTCTGTTCTGCAGCAACTTCTAATTTTTTTCTGTTCTGCAGCAACTTCTAATTTTTTCTGCTCTGCATCAGCTTCTAATTTCTTCTGTTCTGCCTCAAATCTCCTTTCCTCCACTTGCATCTGCAATTTCTTAAGTTCAGCAGCAGTATCAGCTTCTTTTTCTAATCTTTTTTCTTCAGCTAAGGCTTTCCTTTCTTCTGCAGCAGCTTTTTTTTCTTCTATTTGAAGTTTTCTCTCCTCAGCCGCAGCTTTTTTTTCCTCAGCAGCAGCTTTTCTTTCTTCAACAGCAGCAGCAATTTTTTTCTCTTCTGCAGCTAATGCTTTGTCATATTGAGCAACAGCCCATTGTTCTAAGTCTTTTCCAGTCTTATCAAGAGATTTTCCTTGTGTAATGAAATAATCTAATGTAGACATATTGTCTTCTTAAATCAGAAACCTGAAAAAGTAAATAAATTACCCTCTTTCAAGTTAATGGGAGACAAGTCTATACCTTAGACTTAGTCTTAGTCCAAACTTGTATGGTTTATAATAACCAATGATAACTTGAGTACCTGTGGACAACAATAATTGTATCTCAAATACTGTGGGGACAAGCCTTACAAAGGTCTTGTATACCACAATGTAATCAAAGATCACTTGAGTACCTGTGGAAAAAAATATTTCCCTTTACCAATCACTTTGGGAGACAAGCCTTACAAAGGTCTTGTACAAGCCTTACAAAGGTCTTGTACATTTTGTTTTATAACAATAACAATCATAAAGTACTGATCTGTACTATACTATCAGTGTATACCACTATACGTCATATGTCAACTAAAGACATTACAAAGGACAAACAAGAAAAGACAATATGAACACATTTGCAGAGATCAAATTAAATTAAATAGGAGAAATGAAAAAAATGATCACAGAAACCGTGATGATAACTGCCATAAGATAACAAGACAAATAACGCCACAGTGTATAAACATAAGGGTGTAAAAAACTGAAATGAAAGAAAAGATGAGACCTACAATTATACAAACAAATCAAACAAAACTAAGGAACACAAAATTATTAACAAAAACAACGAAGAAAAGAACACCTCATCACAACTAACAGAAATAGCAGCAAATTGTTGCTAACAAATTTCCAATTAAGAAAATGTGTACCTATCGAATACTAGTACCAGACCAATGTAACTCGGCATACCTTGTACTAGTCACACAGAACATAAACTAATTTAATACATAACAAATAACATGTAAGCATAAATAGCATATAGCATACAATATAATTTATGTCATGAATGGAATGTGTTGCAGGTATAGTGTTGTAAAGCAGGCACAGTTTATTTAAATAATAATAACTTGCCACTTTATTCAGTAATAGATTTAATTCTAAACTATTACACTGTCAATTTTTTCTCTTTTGAGCATATGAAGATCCAACGATGAACTATGCACTTTATTTTCAACAACACTGTGATTCTTCTGTACGTTGAGAAATGTCAACAATACTGCTCCAGATATTTTCTACACTTGATACCACTGTCCTGTGTAATACTGTCTGTACAGCGAAAAACTGTCAACAAGCGCTGACCTAGATACAGCATCCTATCGGTAATACAGGTCAAGCTGACATCGACTGTATAGCTGTCCTAATGGTGTTGATGTGTTCAAACAAATGTTCTTTCAGCTGTAAACTGTGATTCTCAACACAAAACTGCGTAAGCTGGACCCAGGAATCTGGCTCGCCACTGTAAAAGTTTCAGTCTGTCAAGTTGCTTTCACACACACACTGGATGCTCTGTAAGGAAGAGTGGTGTGTTGTTGAGATCAGGCATGCTCCAGTCTACCCAGCTGTAAATGGGTAACTCACCCTAGTCCTGAGTTAGGGAAGGCAAAGGCTCCAGGGGAAGCAGGCCCTAAACTTGGTCACTTCAGCCGACGCAGGATGGTGGATGTATGAAGTAGAAGTGTAGAGTGTGATTACCGCGAATGGTGTACTGTTCGTGTGCTGACCAATATAACCACTCATACACTTGTCTACAAGGCACCAATGCAGACTGCTGGAATCTTTGTTTACTCAATTTATTCAGACGTACACACTGGGACATACGAGTACATCATGGTTTGTTGACATATCAATTTGTAGGTATACATAGCAGATCTGAAGTCATGACACATTCAGAAATAATGGGCAGTACATCAAAAGTTCAATGTCATGATACATTATGGCCACATCCCCCTATCTGACTAAACGCGTCAGTGAAGGCGGATCGATAAATAACTAAAGTTACTTGACGTCCATAGTTTGTAGCATATATTATGAAACCACGAAGGGGGGTTTCTAGCAGGATTGAGATCTCTCTGTCACTGTCCGATAATAAGATAAATAATCTGTTCTCTTGGCAGTGATCAAAACATATGATGACCGAAATCCAACATGGCTACCTCCCTGAGTTGTCGTTCACTCATTCATAGGAAGGAGAATATAAGCCAGAGTTAATTTACAATGGGTATATAAAGGATTTCATAAATGTTTCCATACAGCTCTACGGTGATCAGGTTAGTTCACGTAGCCATAACCGCTGCAGGAAAATCTGTCATCTTCGTCGATACAAAACACGACACTAGCATAGCGAAGCACAAAAGTCAAGCTAGGCCTAACCGACGAGAGATCATCAAAAATAGGAGCTGGGTTTACCTGGAGTCCGAATCATCTATATACTGACATAAGGAGAGTCTCTAACACAAACTATCGTAGAGACACCATCTCCTTCAGAAGAAAAACCACTTCGTAAGACATTTTTTCTTGACGAAAGGACCAGCTCTAGAAAAACGTACCTCGCCATTTGTAAGCAGTACATCGGAACTCATCACGACTTGTCAAGACAACTCATACTTCCGCTAGACCGGAATACAAGAATCTAGTCCCTCCTACCCATCCAAAATATACAATATAGGACTGATTCTACTTGTACTAATAATATGTAATACATATGAATTCAGGCCATAAACACAATAAGCAAATTAATATATTTTCTGGCCCTAAAAAATAAGTACAAACGCAAGCGCAATATCCTTGCGCTGGATCAATATCCAGAACGATTACTCCTATAATCAAAAGTGTGAATCAAACATGGATTATCTCGCTTTTACCATAGACAGCATTTTCATACACAAATGAATGAATGTCTATATTTTTCCCATATTAAATAGCCATATCGATTTTTGTAAAATGTGCGTCAAAATATGCACGCTACAACCTTGTCTTACACCAGTGGTGGTCCTGAACTCTTCTGACTTATGGTTTGTTGTCCTCACATAATTTCTGCAAGACTTGTAGAAGCTCTGTATAGCATGAATCAGAGGTGCTGGAATGGTCTTCCTTGCCAAACAGTCCCAAAGTTTGCTCCAGGAGACCCTGTCAAATGCCTTTTCCAGATCTATGAAACAAAAATGGATCTCACTCTTATACTCAAGGGCCTTTTCACTCAGCTGTCTGAGTGTGAAGATTAGGTCTTGAGTACTTCGGTTTGCTCGGAATCCGCACTGGACCTCATCCAGTTGTGGCTCAGCTAGGCGTCGGAGTAGATTTTACCAGGGACACTGAGAAGGGATATGCCTCTATGGTTTCCACACTGTCGATTGTCACCCTTTTTGAAAATTGGTGTTATGATGGCAATCTCCCAATCCTTTGGTATGGTCTTGTTGCCCCATGCTGCCTGTAGGACCCTTAAGAGTAATAGGTCGCCTGATGCTCCCATGTACTTAACCATTTCTGGTGTAATACCATCATGCCCTGCTGCTTTGCCCATCATGATTTTCTCCAGTGCTGCCTTCAGTTCTTCCATCTTTATGTCATCTTCACCATCATTGGTTTTCTCTTCTGTGCTAGTGGTTATCATTTCTGATGCTTCACCATGCTCACCATCCAGGAGTTCTGAGAAATATTCTTTCCATCTTTCCATTACTTCCTTCGGGGCAGTAAGCAATTTGCCTTGCTTGTCCTTTATAAATTTGAGAGGGCATTGTTTTTCCTTCCTCATGTTCTTTAGGGTCTTATAGAACAATTCTGGTTTTCTTGTGCATCTTTTTCTAGCTTTTCTCCAAATTCTTCCCAGTACTTCTGTTTTGCTGCTAGCACTTTGTTATTTACTTCTGTTCTGAGTGTCACATATTCTCTATATTTTTCCATTTGTCCTGTTGTGTTTTTAGCTCCTAAGTATTGTTTCCATGCCATTTTCTTCTCTCTTATTTTCTCTTTGACTTTCTCTGTCCACCAAGGTGTCCTCTTTCTCTTGTTCCCAAGTCGGACTTCACCGCATCCTTCTGCAGCAGCTGTCTTTATGATGTCCTTGAATTTAATCCAGAGGGTTTCCAAGTCATCAGGTCGTTCTTCTGTGTTGCACACCGCTGCAGCAATAAGCCCCTGATATCTGGTCTTAATTTCTGACTGTCTCAGCTTGTAGGTCCTAATGCTCATTTCTCCCGCTCGTCCTTAACCTTGAGACAATAAATCTTGACAATAGCACAATAAAACTATCATAAGCAGATCTTACCAGAAGAAAAGATCAAAATCATAAAGAAATAAACATGATGAGGTTGCTAGCCTCATTCACAAACTCAGATTAGTCACCTGTTACAAAATGCAGGAGGAAGTAGTAGTCCTATTATTATTGTCCAGGAAGTACATGGATGCTTCACTCATCATCATCATTACCCTTCAACTCCCCAAGGAGCATGGGCCTTCATAACACCCATACCAAGTCCTCTTGTCCGGTGCCTTCAGCTTAAGGTCCTTCAATGACTTCCTCATGCCTTTCATTTCTGTCTCCAGTTCTCTTCTCTATGTGTTTTTCTGTCTCCATCTACACTGGAGGTTCCAGAACAAGGACTGCCTTGTAAAGCTATCAACAGGTTTCCTCAATGTGTGTCCTATCCATTGCCAACATCATCTCATTTCTTGTTCCGCTGGCACTTATCTGGTTCTTGTCATCAGTTTGACATTGGTGGGCATTCTGATCTGGGTATGTTCTAAGCAAGCACCCTTTTAGGAATGTTTGACGTTTTTGTTGTTCTCCATGTTTCAGAGCCATAACATGGGGATGACTTGACATTTGAGTTGAAGATTCTTATTTTCGTGTTGGACTTGATTTCTCTTGTTCTCCATATGTTCCCCAATGCAATGAAAGCTTCTCTTGCATTTTGTATTCTTATTTTGATTTCACTGTTTGTCCCTCCAGCTTTGTCTTTGCCAAGATTTGTATATGATTCTACATCTTGTAGTGGTGTTTCTTCAAGTAAATAGATATGCTTATAAATTGTCATTCTTTCAATTTCCCTCTTTATGTTATTCACTTTTTTGTTGTTAAGGGATTTGGGGAGGGGGGGGGGGGGGGGTGGGGGGAAGAGAAGAATGAGAATTGAAAGAATGAACTGTCAATTCTAGTTTTCTGACAAGCCCTCTATTAACTATAACCAACAAGGAACATTTTAAGACACCAGTTTCTACTCTCTATGTAGAAGATAACATTGAAAGGAGAGGATGCTGAATGGTTCGACATTATGGGACACGGAGGGGAGGGGGAGTCAACAACGGAAGTGATAAACAGTACTAGAGACCGGAAGTTATACCTGGGCACTTAGGTTAAGAAAACTAGAACCATTGAAGCTGTGACTGTAGAATGTTTAGAATTCTGTGAAAAGCCAGGAAAAAAAAAAAATCCAGCCCAAAAGCATATATCGCCGAATTTACAATGCACTTAACCTTGAGATAAGAAATCTTGACAATGATTGTCACAAGAAAACTATCAAAACAATAGATTAAGGGGCTGCTGTAAAACTGGTAAGGAATATAAGTATATAAACCAATTTTTTTTTTTCCCTTAACCAGCGGCACTTGGGCTTTCAGCCCTTCGGCCCAATGACATGTCATTGCGAGGCTGGGGAAGCTGAGGACTTTCCTTCCAACCCGGTCAGGAGCTTCGCTCCTTCCCATCCACAGAGGGTTTATCTCAGGAGCCATTCAGGTTATTCAGTCAAAATCCCGGTCGTTGACACTCCTTCAAGCGCCGACGCCCGGGCTTGAACCTTGAAAACCTGGTCGCCAGTACAAACCAATAAAACGGTATTGAATCAGTTCTACAAATAACGGTTCATATGAAACAAGGGACGTTTTTCGGGTTTTACCATTCGTTCAGCTACAAACA